>JAOTRH010455326.1:0-29652 GCA_034768845.1 Heliamphora exappendiculata | reverse complement strand
TCACACTTCTGGACGTACTGCTCTGCGTCCTTCTGCATGTAGGGCCACCAGTAGCCCTGAGAGATTGCTCGGTGAGCGAATGATAGCCCCCCAATATGGCTGCCGTAAATTCCTTTGTGTATTTCGAACAAGAGGTCTTGGACTTTGTTCGGGTGCACACAGAAGAGGTAGGGCCCAGTAAGGACTTCTTGTACAGATCCCCCGAACTAGAGACCCAGAACCTTGCTGACTTCCTTCTTAAAGCCCGAGTTTCGTTCTGATCGGCTGGTAGCTCACCTTTCACCAGGTATTCTTTTAAGGGATCCATCCAGCTAGGACCGAGTTTCGAGCAGTAGACCGGCTTCTCTTCGTGGTTGATAATACTCGGTTGTTTGAGGACTTCCATCGAAACCACAATTTTTTCCTAGTACTAACAGCTGATGCTAGGCAAGCCAGGGAATCGGCCTGGCTGTTTTCTCGGGATGAGAGCTGGGTGATTCCAAAACATGGAATGTCTTTGGCCATTTGTTGTGCTAATTGGACGTACGCCTGCATTCTGTCTTCTCTGGCTAGGTACTCTTCCTTGAATTGATTTATCACTAACTGTGAATCACATAATACTTTAACCTTTTTGGCCTTCAGCTCTATGATATCTCTGAGCCCAACTAGCAAGGTTTCGTATTCGGCTTCATTGTTGGTGGCCTGGAAGTCTAGCCGAACAGCCCTCTTTATGAGGATTCCCTTAGGGCTGTACAGTACTACTCATGCTCCAGCCCTCTTGTTGCATGAAGAGCCATCCACATAGAGCCTCCAAGTATCATTTGAGTCCTCATTATCAATAGTTGTTGACTTGGTAGTTTACCCCCCAGTGTCCACCGAACTTCCTTCCTGGCTGAATTCGGCTATGAAGTCAGCCAAAACTTGGCCCTTTATAGTTGTCATAGGGCAAAAAGTGATGTCGTGCTCTCCGAGCTCCACTACCCATTTTACTACTCTCCCTTAAAAGTTAACTTTTCGAAGTATTGACTGCAGGGGCTGTTCGGTAATTACCTTGATCGGGTGTGCTCTAAAGTAGTGGATGAGTTTACGAGAGGCAACAGCGAAAGCTAGTGCAAGCTTCTCCAACGGAAAATACCTTGTCTCTGGGTCCAGAAGGACCTTGCTCACATAGTAAATGGGCTTTTGGACTTTGTCTTATGCCCTTAGGAGCACCGCATTGACAGCTCGGCTAGATACTGCAAGGTACAAGAATAAGGTCTCTCCACTGGTCAGCACCGTTAATAATGGAGGAGATGAAATGTACTGCTTCACTTCGGCTAGGGCTTCCTCACTTTCTTCATCCCACTTGAACTGGTTAGTCCTCTTCATTGCTTTGAAGAAGGGGTAACACCGGTCGGATGCTCGGCTAATGAATTGGTTGAGTGCAGTGGCCATCCCCGTGAGCTTTTGGACCTCTTTCAAATTATGTGGACTTCTCAAACTCTGAATGGCTGAGATTTGTTCAGGGTTTACCTCTATTCCTCTGTGAGTGACCAAGAAATCTAGGAATTTCCCCGAACTGACTCCAAAAGCACACTTGGAGGCATTAAGCCTTAATTTGTAGTCCTTGAGGACTTCGAATGTCCTTATCAGATCTTTAAGGCGCTTGTTCGGGTGCTTAGACTTCACAACCATGTCATCTATGTAGACCTCCATCATTTTACCGATCAAGTCGCTGAACATCTTTGTTGCAAGCCTTTGGTAAGTGGCGCCAGCATTCTTCAATCCGAATGGCATTACCTTGTAGCAGTAAATTTCTCGATGAGTGATAAATGCTGTCTTCTCCATGTCTGGGGGTACATGGAAATCTGGTGGTATCCTCTATAGGCATTCATGAAACTCATCCTTTCGTGCGCTGCTGTTGAATTGATGAGCTGATCTATTCGGGGTAGGAGAAACAGTCCTTGGGGCATGCTTTGTTGAGATCGGTGAAGTCTACACAGACCCGCCACTTTCCATCCTTCTTCTTTACTACGACAGTATTTGCCAACCAAGTTAGGTAGTGGACCTCATTGATGGCTCCAGCTTTCTTTAGTTTCTGGACTTCCTCAACCACAACGTTTGCATGGTGTGGTGCTGATTTCCTAAGCTTCTACACTACTGGCTTCCTCTGGGGATCCACGTTCAAATGGTGGTTGATTACCTCGGGGTCTATTCCAAGCATTTCGTTTGGTGTCCATGCGAAGACCTCCATGTTCTCTTTTAAAAATTCAACCAGTTCGGTCTCCTCTTGTTCGGCAATGCTTGTTACGAGCAACAAAAACCAATATGGGTCCTCTAGATTGATAACTACCTTCTTGAGGTCCTCCATCACCTTCTCCTCGGTTGTTCGGCTGTAGTCGTAGATCGTGGGGCTATCTTCCATTTCGACAGTCTTAACTTCCGCATATTGTTTGGGGCTCTTCAACGTTGTCAGGAAACATTACCTTGCTGCGTACTGGTCTCTTCTGATCTCAACTATCTCTTGGCCCACTTGGAACTTCAAAGATTGGTGGTAGGTTGAAGGTACAACACTCAAGCTGTGGATCCATGTCCTTCCTACAATGGCATTATAGGTAGATGGTTGGTTAACAACGAGAAATTCAGTGCTAACAGTCGCAGGGCATGTCTTTACTGGCACAGTGATCCTTCCAATCGACCATACTCAGTCTGTGCCAATACCGATCAGGGGCGTCAAGCACTTCTTGAGCGCCGAGTCTTTCAATCTCAACTTCTGAAACAAGCTGTAATACATGATATCCACCAAGCTTCCTTGGTGTACTAGCACTCGCATCACGTCGAAGTTGGCAATGCGTAGTGTTAGTACCAGGGCATCATTGTGGGGTCGATGTATCCCTCCAAGGTCTTCTTCGGAGAAGCTGACCTCCTTGGGGCCTTGGCTAGAGTCTCTCTCTATTCTCCTTCGCTTTCCCTCATCCACCTTCATGGGGTGAGCAATGGTCCTGGCATGGTGCCGAACTGCCGATCTAGTTATTATTTTGGTTGTGCCATGGATCATCTTCACAACACCAAGTGGTTGGTCTCCTTGTTCGGCTCTCTGGTCTTGTTCACAGTTCCTTCCTTCCCGAGTAGTCTTCTCCGTGTCGACGAATTCAAGTAAATGTCCTGCTCAGATTAAGTCTTCCAAGTGTCTCTTCAGGATTCTACATTCCCTAGTCAGGTGGCCATGATCTCGGTAATAGTGGCATTTCTTCTTCTGATCTCTTCTGCTCAGGTCTCCCATCAATTTAGGTGGCCACTGAAAATATGGCTTATCCTTAATCTGGTCTAGGAGTTTATGTAGAGATTCCTTGAATATCGTTTGCATGGCCTGGAAAGCCTCCGACTCCTTCGTTTCCTGGGGTGGCTTCTTAGACTTTTGATTTTTTCGGCCCTTATTCTTCTTCTCAGGCTGCTTTACCGAGGCAACACTTTGCTTGGCTTGGCTTATGTCTTTTTTCGCCTTTGCGTGCTGTTCTATCTTTACCATTAACTTGGACATTGTGGTAACGGCCTTTTTGGTGAGGGACTGTTTTAAGCAACTCAGGGGAGGTAGCTCGATCTTGAAAGATGCAACAGAGAGTTGCTCGCTGCAGTCTTCAATCTCGTTGTAACCCTCCCAGTACCGCCAAGCATACTCTCGAATTGTTTCTTCATCACTTTTCCGCAGGGCCAGTAGTGTGTCAAAACTCTTTGGCTGCTTGCTGTTGGTTATGAACCGAGTAGTGAAGGACTCAGGCAGTTGTTGCCAGTTCATTATGGATCGGGGTGGCAACTTGTGAAACCAACTAAGGGCTGTCTCTCCTAGGCTGGATGGGAACATGCGGCAAGGGAGCGCGCCATTACCACTCAAGAGCACCATTGCCTGTCTGTATTGCCACACGTGGCTTACTGGATCTGTCTTTCCGTCATACATCTCAAACTTGGGTGGAGAAAACTTGCGTGGTGCACCCGCGTTTTCTATGACTTCGGCCAATGGTGATACCGAGATCTGTTCAAAAGCCCTTCTTGCCACGTCTTGGGCTGTTCGGCCACTACCGTGCTGCAACCGGGAGTCCATCTTTCGTTCCAACCATAGCCATAGGTCTTGGTTTTGATCCAGTTCGATCCAGGCAACTCTTTCATGGCTCGGCCGAACTGACTCCGTTTTGACGATTTTAGAACTTTTGAGGCTTACCTCAGGTTCTCTGCGCCTCCGCCTCTGAGGGTGGCTCAAACTGTAGGACTCCGGGCTCTGTTCAGTATTCTATTGACCGGGGCTTTCTCTTCGCCTCGCACGTGGTTACCTTCGAGCATCCTGCTCCTGGATCAGTCACCGGAGTTCAACGATCTCTCGATTGCGCTGCTTCATTCTCTCTTCCAAATTGTTGATGATCCTATCACGTTTGGCCAACCTTTTCTCCAATCTCCCTCTATCTCTTGAAGAGGGGGGGACGGTCTTTCTCCCCTGGAACTTGTGGTTGAGTAGCGCAACTACCTCCCATTGTGTGAAGCATTATCCCTTCGCCTTTACACCTCTAAAGGGACTTTGGAGGCCCTTGGCTTATCCGAAATAACAAGGATGGATCTTTGGAGAATATCCTCCCTGGTGCGGCTTCCAGTGAATCCAGTCGGAGTGTGGCTCATGATTCTGTTGGTTTGAGATCGTCGTTCCCATAGACGGCGCCAAATTGTGCGCAGTACAAACTATTTGGGCTTGTTCGGCACAATTAGGACCAGATGAACTGGCCCAATACTGATGACCCCAAACAGAGTATGGACTGAACTCCTTCTCTTCCGAACTTACTAGATGCTTCTTACTCCGCCGCCAAACACCTACAACCACCAAGAACGCCGTTAGCGCCTACCGGCCGGTTATGGCCGGGAGGCACTCCGACGCTCAAGTTAGATATCTCTATGAGAGATTTCTAAGCAAGAGTTTTGGGGTTAAGAATTGCCTACCTGGTGGTTTGGGGGTGTCTCTCTTTATATAGGGGTCATGACTAATGGAGGCTGAATCCTCTTAGGATCCTACCTCCTATTAGTAAGGAATTATTTCCTATCCTGTAGATGTGATTTGTTTCCATCCATCCTGTAGATTTGTTTTCATCCTGTCGTCCTGATGTTGATTTGTTCCCATCTTGTATATATGATCAAATCATATACAATATAGAAACTATTCCTTCCAGTGAGGGGCCGACGTGGGCTTCATAGGTCCATTTTGCCCCTAAATGGGGTGGGTCGAACTAGCAGGGCCCAAACAACACTGGGTTCGGGCTTCCTTAAATACTTGGACAAGTCCATTTCGGACTGGTCTTCCTTTTGAGTCCTTGTCTCCAATCATTCGAGCTGAAACTTAGGCCCATAGCTTTTGTCCACCCTCATTAATATACTAAAACATGCGATACCCACAATATTACTTATTCCTCGTATTCTATCCAATTATATGAAAATAATCAAACTAAGCCCAAATATTTGAACTCCAATGTCTTGAGCAATTTATGCTGCAACTGTCCACCTTAGATGAAATGCAGCAATTTGAGAAGTCAAAAAAAAAAAAATGAATGAACACATACTCCTAGTTTGTGAACACATGTTGGTTTGTATTTCTTCAAAAAATGTATGTTTTTTCTTAGAATATATTTTGAAAATAAAATCATAAATATGTTCAATTTATGATTTTTAAACTTTTTGAATTTAGTTTTATAAATATTCAAATAAATAATAATAATTTTTAATCTAACGTACTTAATTAGTCAACCTCAAATCATTTATTCTGAATATCTGTCAATTACATAATTAAACCATACAATAATTAAAAATAAACTCACTAAAAAAACTTGTTCCAAAAAAGAACTCAACATATTGGCTTTCTTCTCTACCTTCTCTGTTGGTGGCAGTGTAGAATCTAGTTGGTATGAATGCCACATGAGCACCTGATTTAATGTCAACTCCGTCCTTATATGCCATGTGATATATAGTTATATTTGGTCCTGTATAGCCATGTAAGTTATGTTATGGACATGCCATTTTTTTTTAATTGTTGGTTTACTTATAGGTCCATGAACCCACAACCTAGCTAGTGGGTCATGCTAGTGACACTCACCATTATTTACTGTAACAAAAGGGGGTTAGATGAGAGAATTTGATAACTTTTTGTTTTGTTTTATAATTCATTCGGACAAGTTTATACGCAATTCGACTAAAAGCCACCTTTTTAACACACTAGTAAAGAGAATTTGATGACTTTTTTTTGATGACTTAAAAGAACTCTTAAAATATAGTCACCACTTTAGTACATTAGTAGTATTCGATATTGCTGAAATTAATAATTTAAAGAATATAAGTTATAGTAGAAGTTGTGAATATCTGATAAAAATTATAACTAATTGTTGAAATAAAAAAAAATAGTTATAACTTGTACAAGCAATAGCCTATACTCCATTTAGGAAAATTATTATATAGTATTGAAAGAATAAAGCTATTTTAATCATATTTGAGTATTGCATAGTGTAACACCCTGACCCTTCTCATAGCAATCCACTTTGGATAAAACTTTCATAGTTTTGTTCTTTCTAAGGGACACCCATCTTTGCATTACTCCCGTCTAAGCACGCTTAACTGCAGAGTTCTGTTAGGGTCTCTACCACTTAGAAAAATGGCTCGTTGAATGTAAGGGTTCAAGTTTTTTTTTTTTATAACCCAGGAACTTCCTCTCTCTTTTCGATGTAGGATACCAGAATATCACAATCTACCTCCCTTAGTGCTGCACGACCCCGTGCAGTAGCCTACCAGCTCCGGTAGCTTGCCAGACCTTATCGATCCGCTCACTCAGTAGCTCGCCAACATGTCACGCGAGACGGCAGGGGACCACACTCGAAGGTGAGGAGAGTCGGCTTTGATACCATCTGTAACACCCAAACCCTTCTCATAGCAAGGATATTGTTCGCTTTGGGTAAAATCCTCACAGTTTTGTCCTTCTCAGGGGGTCACTCATTATTGCATTGCTCTCGCCCAAACACGCTTAACTGCGAAGTTCTGTCAGGAATTCTACAACCTAGAAAAAAGTTTCGTTGAATGTAAGAGTCAAAAAATTTTCTTTTATAACCCATGGACTCTCTCAACCTTTCCGATGTGGGATACCAAGATATCACACATGATGTAACATTTCATATTTTGCGCTTAAAATTAGATGATAGATCCATAAGATGACACAAACGTCATAAATGAGATGTTATATTATATGATACCTAATTATAATCATCATAGTATTACTCCTATCAAAGTATTACATTACTGCCTAACATTTTTTGCATAGTGTTCTTCACAAATAGGAAAGCTCCATACACACTGGGGGTGTTTGGTAAAGTTACTGCTAATAATTTTTAATTTTTTACTACTAATTGTAGTTATAAATTACAAATTTTTTTAAGCACTAACAACTTCTACTACAACTTATAACTATTTATTTATTTTTATTTCAGTTACAAGTTATAATTTTTATTAAATATTTACAACTTCTGTTATAAACTATAGTATATAAGTACTAATTTCAGCATTACCAAACACCACCTAAGTGGATCATTATTTTGTTTTCTATCTATTCAAAAAAAATAAATTAATATTATTTCATCCAAAATAATTTTTTGCTATATAATTAAGGCCTTGATTGACCACTTTGGCTTTTTGGCTAAAAATGTCAAAAAGTCAAGATTGTCCGTTTAGTAAAAAAATAAAAAAAATAAAAAATAAAAAATAAAATTAAAATATTAACTCTCAGAATATTCTATTTAAATTTTCACCACTTTTAAAATATAATAATACATCTTATTTATAATTTATTTAATACCACTATCAACTACATATACTTGTTAATATCAAATATATAGAAGGTAAAATTATTCACTTTAAATAAAAAGTGACAAAGTTAGCTTTTTATTGAAACAACTAACTTAACAAAAACTAGTTTAAAAGTTAAATTACCAAACAAATTTTTTTGAACTCAATTTAGTTTTTTAACTAAAAATATAAAAAATAATAATAATAATAACTTTTAAACTAATTACCAATGGAAGCCTAAGGCCTTGATTGATAACCTTGGCTTTTTGGTTAAAGATAACAAAAAACCAATATTGTTTGTTTGGTAAAAAAGCTAAAAAGGTAAAAAATTAAAAAGTCAAATCAAAATATAAATTTTTAGAATATTTTTTTCAAACTTTCACAATTTTTAAAATATGATAATATTTATTATTCATAACTTATTTACTATTACTAATAACCACATATAATTATTAATATCAAATATATACGAGAGTAAAATTGTCTATTTTGAACAAAAAATTAAAAAATTAATTTTTATTTAAATAACTAATTTTAAAAAAATTAGCATAGAAACTAAATTACTGAACAATATGCTTTAAACTAAATTTAACTTTTTAGTTAAAAATAAAAAAAATAAAAAAAAATAACTTTTTAATTAGTTATCAATCTAGCCCTAAGTACAATACTATATGACAATACTTTAAGCTAGTTATCAATCGCTGCTTTGCTTTTAAATTAACTCTTTTTTGGAGGTTTTTTTGTTTTAAAACTAAAAATAATAATAATTATAATTACAATTACGATACAGGCTAATGGTATTAGCTTCAATTTTTTATTAAGCTGGAGTTATCAAATTAATGATTCCTATCATCATAATGTGATATTTTTCTTGAATCCTTTAATATTATATTTAATTTTTTTGATTTATGAAGAGAAATCAAAGAAAATGAAAGGGTGAGTAACCAACCCAAAATAGACAATTAGCTACTCATTTTCTTATCTTTTTTCTAATCCAACCTCGCCAAAGTACGCATTTACTTCTTTTACTTGCTTCGTCTTTCTCATGTTTTTTTTTTTTTTTTTTTTAAATTTCTCTCCAAATCCGAGATTCAAAAAGAGGTCACAATAATGAAGTATTATGTGAGGGCTTTTAGGTAATTTTCAATAGAAAAGGCAAACCATTCGGTGGTTACAGAAAGTCAGAAAGGAGGAAAAGTTCTTCGGTTAGAGACGGGAAAGTTTCTAAAGGGAGGGATATGGTGTCTGCTCGCACAGTGTTAGTGGATCATGTGGGTTTAAAATCTGGTTTCATGATTAAAATTATTTATTTTATAGGTATTTGGGGTTAAAAATTGATTTTATTTTAATAATTAAAATCATTTATTTTGTAGATATCCATATGCAAATTATTAATATAAAAAGATAAATATTTTTTTAAGTAGTTAAGTGGGGAAGAGGGAATGAAAATCCTAAGATTCGAACCTGAAGGTGTATGGGGCAATTGCAGCTCAAGCTACATGAATTGGCTCTAATAATATTTTTAATGATTTAATTAAATTATTAGCCTAATAATTTGAATAAAAAATTTAACAAAATAATTCAAAATACTTAAGTCCACGTTAGTAATAGTAATCTACAAATTTTATTATTGTTACACTTATTTGTGAACTTATAACTATTTAAAATTAAGTATAATATTTACTCATCAATATTTATAAAATAAACGATTTTTATTAATAAAATAAAACCAAATATAAACCGCGCATTATTTAGGTTCTGTTTGGCAACGTTTATATTTACTGTTTTTATTTTTATTTTTAAATTTTTTATAAATTGTAACAAAAACAAGTTTGATAATTATTTTTGTTTTCAAAAAAATATCAACATTTTTTAAAATTTACAAAATTCTTGTAAAAAGAAAAAATGTGTTTTTATTTGTTTTATAAATAAAATTTTATTTAATCTTTTTTTCTTTCACCATCTCTAATTATCACTTTCGGCCACCACACTTTTGTTTCCGACCATTACTTTTAAGCACCACCTCTTACCACCATATACAGTCACTAGTTTCGACCATCACATTTGGCCATCATTTTTAACCACCACGTATTGCTACCGCCTCTTACTACCATCATTACCTCTTGGTATCATTAGTGGCTGCTATCTCCGGTTCCTATCTCCGTTCATTATTTTCTAAACATCTTTATGTAAAACATGTTTTTATTTTTATGTTATTATTAAAATAAATAAAAAATATATATTTTTATTTATTAAAAACTAAAAATAAAAACTTGTAAACGTAAACAAATGGGGCCTTAACAACACACTACTGTTCTATAAAGAAACTGCTCTTTCTTGCCAATTGGCAATTGTTAGTTACTCTCTTTCTCTTTCTCTTTCTCTTTCTCTCCTCTGTGTCATTCTAAACCCCTTTATTCACGCCCACTTTCACTTCCACAATCACGCATTTCATTCCCAGAGTCTTAAACAAAACAAAAGACCAGACTGCTCTCTTCCTCCCCATTCCATCCTAATCTTCCATTCTTTTTCAATTCTATTCTCCACTTGTCTCTGTCTCTTTCTTCCTTACAGAAACAACATGTCTGAGATCAGCTCCTCAACCACTCTCAAAACTACCAAATTCTCCAACCTCCTCCTCTCTGACCTCCTCCTATTTTCCTTCTTCATCCTCTCTCACCCTCTCTACTTCTCCTACTTCATCTTCTTCTCACCCTACATTCTCAAACTCCTCTCTTTTCTCTCTCCTCTCTTCATCACCACTTCTCTCCTCCTCATCGGCTTCCTCGTCCATGAAACCTCTTCCCTCGAATTGTCTGGATACGAAGTTGGGTTCCTTCTATCCACATACAAAGCAGTTACAGAGAGATTAAGGTCCAAGATAGACGATGAAGACGACGAGTTTCTTCACTTTGAGGACCTTGAAACGTACAAAATTGTCTTCGACGCACCCACAGAATTCTATGCAAGAGAAGATTCCGGCGAGTCGTCGGAGTTGATGTCGGAAGAAAATAGTTTCCAAGCTCTTGAAATCTCCGGTATAAGTAAATCGGAAGCGCTGGTTGTGGATTTTGAAGAGAGGACAGTGGAAATTGCTCGGGAAGAGACTAGTGATCAACCTTCCATGGAAGGGAAGAGAGGAGAAGGGGTTTTAAAAGAATTTGACGAGTTTGTAAACACTACTACTTTCGACGAGGAAGTTAAGAAACTTGAGATACCAGGCATCAACCCCGAGAAAGAAGAAGTGAAAAAACAAGTAACATTAGTGAGAAGCGGATCCGAGGCATTAGGTGATAAAATAAAGTCTGTAACAGTTAAAGTTGCTACTGTTAATGGCGGAGATTACGCTTCAAAAGCCGAGGATAATTCGCAGAGATTAGATGCAAATGTCAATAGCACTGATCATGGCGGAGAGGAGTACACTTCAAAGTTCTTGGAAAGTCCAAGCTCGCGAACTTCGGATTCACATCTTGAGAGCTACGGGTCGATGAGAAAAGAGAAGGAATGGAAGAGGACGCTGGCGTGCAAGCTTTTTGAGGAGCGGCACAATGTGGGCAGCGGCGGCGAGGGAATGGATTTGCTCTGGGAGACATGCGAAATGGATGCTTCGAGCGATAAGGGTAAGCTAAAAGGTAATACCAAGAAGACGACGAAGAACAACAAGAAAAGTGATTTGGAGTGCTATGGGGACGACGATGAGTGTGAGGAAGAGGACATTGATGGCGGCCAGTTGTGTTGTTTACAAGTTCTCAAGTTCTCGACAGAGAAGATGAATTTGGGAATGGGGAGGCCTAATCTTGTGAAGATTTCCAAGGCAATCAAAGGGTTAGGATGGATTCACCATGTGACCAGGCAGGGCAGAAAAGGGTACAATTAAGATACATCTTCTCTAGCCTCGTGTAATTGAAGGGAGAAAAAACAAAACAAAAAACAAAAAGAGCATGTAAATCAAATTCACATGGCGAAAATATTCGTATTTGTTTGTAAGAATATTTACAAGTATATGTATGTTCTTTATGTGGTGTGGCACAATGGTTTAATCTCCTATTTGGTCCGAATATCAATCTACTTTTGCTTTTGGTGTTATTAGTAATCTGTGGTGTTATTAGTAATCTGCTCTTAGGAATGCAGTTGTGCCCATGGGAGATTATACTCCATATCAGAAGGAATTCTTTTTGGGGAAGAATATAAAATCGAAGGTATTGCCAACTTCGAATCCCTTTTTATAGACCAACGTATAAAAGATGTAGATTAGAGTCTCATTATTAAATCATATGCACATAGAAGCTCATTCTTAAACATTCCCTTCTTCCTAGCTAGATTATGTTTTGGCACTAATGGCTGCGATCCCAGATGTTGATTTCAGAGTCCTTCCCATTAGCACGAGCCCTGCTCCTTACATAGATGTTCTTGCCAAACAATCTAATCTTCTTTGGCTCAATTGGCGCTCTATTTTCACTTTCAACAACAATACACTCCAACTTGCAGCCAGGATCAAGACTCGTCCTCCCTCCCCCTTGTTCATTGCTGCTCCAATTCTCGGTATCATCCCCATCATTGCCAACCTTTTTGTCCTCTTGACTGTAATTTCGACCCCCTCTTCTCATCGGAAGAACATATGCCACCTAGCTCCTCCTTCTTCCTCTTAATTGAATGTCTATAAGAGGCGCTAAAATTTAGTCAATTGGATGAAAATGCAACTTCAAGTACAGAACAAGGACAGGGCCGGCTCACAAGAACCTCTTGTGGGTGGCATGCAATCTTGTAAGTTCTAACTTTTCAACTATCTAACCCATTAATGACACTCCGTGTTCCTGTAAAAGGAAGGTATTTTCGAAGAAAGAAAAAAGGAGGACAACCGCGGTGCTTTGTTTGGTTGCTGAGAAAATGAAAGAAGGTGAAAGAAAATCCGTATTAAAGTTTTCACCTACCCACATCTGGTTCTAAGTTTTATTCTTGACCTTTGCATGCAGTCAGATAGAAAGAACATGTTATAACCTATGTATTTATTTACAAAGATAGATGAATATGTAAACACACTTTGACTCATCAAAGAATCAAGATAATCTTTGAAAGAAAGCGATAAATGCCAGTTTTGCAGGGAAGAACGTGCACTGATGCAAGTCACCTGGAGTTCAATTCTATTTCTGTTGCTATTGTCATAGTGATCTTGTGAAATACAAAGATGGCCTGACTTCTTGACTGGTCTGACAACGTTTTCTTCTCCATAAGGCTTGGCAATCATCTCTTGGGAAACTTCTTGATCATCAGAAACCACTGTGGGAGAAGAAGATGATGAACTTTGTACATTTGAGACATCTTTTGCTTCTTCTTCTTCTTGAACATCTGAATCATTCATCGATTTCCCTTCATCACTGAGACCAGTAATCTCCCTTCTTTCAGACAGCTTCTTCATACTTCTTGAATATATTTGGGTACTTCTGAAGGGTTGACAACAGGGGGGGGGGGGGGTTCAGAAAAGCTTTGATCTTTTAACCAGTGTGTATATATATAGGTAGGTAAACAAATCCTATCTTCCAAGGTGATATTAGAGAAGCCAGACCATGCATAAAAAGGTCTAAATCTTCCCCAAATTCAGAAGGGAGAGGGAATTTCTCCGGATATGCCTGCAGCCTATGTGCTGTTGATGTGCCAGGTGCACGCTCTGATCAAAGCTACGATGATGCAGAAGGGCCTTCAATCCATATTTGTACAAGAAATTACATATAGTCAATTGGTCATGTATGGAAAATCCCATGAACACACATTACTTGAAGGAGAATTAGCGGTTAAGACTTAAGAACTTGAATGATTGCAGATCACAAGGGTAGACGATAACTCTTCCTTGATATACTCAAAAGAAAATCAAAATAATCTGAGTGCCCCACAAAAATTATGGGGTGTAGGGGTGTAATTTGGGTTGGCTTGGCGGGCTCTTGTCAATTTTTCAGGTCATATTTTTTTGCTAGGGGTTATGGGCTCGGGTCTCGAGCCCAGATTTTTGGACGAGCTTGGGCAGGCATGAACGGCTCAGCCCGTTTTTTTGATTTTTTTTTGATTTTTTTAATTATTAAAATTTATTATATTATATAAATTTATTATATTATATAAGTTGGTTATATTATATAATAATATAAGTTTTTTTCTATATGATTAATAAACTAACTAGTTTATATAATAATTATAAAAAAAGTAAAACAGTGTGTGTATGTTTAAACCGTGTGGGTGTGCGTTTTGTTTGGAACAATGTGTGTATGTGTTAAATAGTGTGTTGTGTGATGTGTTTGTTTTTAGGGACCTGCTTGGTTTCTTATAATTAGATTCAAATATTTTTAAATAAAAATGCTATAATGATTATAAAAAAGTGGTCAAAGAAATTTTATGAACTTCAAATAAAATTTTAAAATTTTTTAACATGAAATAAAAAAAAAACTTAATAAGGATAAAGAGCAATAAAATAAATTAAAACAATAAAATTTTCTCATATTGAAAAACTTATAAGAGTTTTAAATTATTTAAACATAAGCATTTTAACTTAAAAGATTTATAAGAAAAATAAAATAAAAATAAGATTTTCTTACAAAACTATGAGCAGTATACTAAAACAAGTATATTATATTATTTGTTTATTTGTGTATTATATTATATTATAGTTTATTTGTGTATTTGTTTTTAAATTTTAAGTTATTAATAAGTTTATTATATTATTTGTTTTTAAATTAAAAGTTTATAGTTTATTTGTGTATTAGTTTTTAAATACACAAATTTATAACTACTAATTTTAAACATGAATAAAATTTATAACCACTTATTGTTGTGCATCACACATCAATATTACAGTCAATTCCACAGCCCCTCCACAGCTCAAAACTGTCCCTCCACTGCCCCTCAGACCGGCCCGGGCTAGGCTTATGGGCCGGCTTCTAGCGGGCTTTTGGGCGGGTGGGCATTGGGCTGGGTTGGCCCAACCCACGGGCTTGGGAGGTACGGTCCAGGCCCGGCCCATAAACAGTAGCGGATTGGGCCGGACCAGGCTTTTACAATGGCGGGTTTCAAACGAATTTTAAGTCCCTGTTGGGTTTCGAACTATTTTTACACTCCTAATGGGGTGCATCTGTTATGCAAATTTCATAACTCAATATTATTATTGAATTCAAGCTTCAAAGAATTTTCCGTCCTCATAATTTCCCGGTCCCCAATGCTATTCTAGATCACAAGTGTCATTTTTATATGAGATTTTTGTGAGTCTCCCACTAAGTGTTGGAATTACAAGTAAATCAAATTATCCCAAAAGAGAAGCTAACTATTGAGTTTTTGAAAATATGATCAAGGTTTACTCAAACACCACATCTTCAACTTGCTCACGTTGGCCTTTGGCTAAATAGATTCACTTTGGAAAAGTAACAAAGAATTCTCCAATCAGCTTGTTGTTTATTCATCAATGTAGATATGAAAAAAAAAAAAAATCATAGTATCAATGCAGTAATGTGTTTTTTGAATCTCAAACTCAAACCTTCATAAAGTTTCCGGTATCTATTAAACTGATGGGTCATGGCTATTCTTGGGATCATCCAAGGAAAAAAAATCAAGTTTGGCAGTTGGTGGACTTTCAAGTATGATTACTTTTTCCTGAAATAAAAATTTATTAGGGGTTGGTATACTAAAAATTATATTTTTAGTATTTAATTTTATTTTAATAAAATTAATTTTTTATTTTACAAGAATCTTTATGAGTAATGCATGTGTATCATTTTTTTGATATGTATGAATGTTCAATATTCTGTACAGTATTTAATCTGGTGTGTAGAGTACGACTTACATATAGAAGACTAAATTTTAGGTTTTACAGAATATAAGTTTTATGTTCACAGTTTAGATGGAAAGGGACATACCATCGGTACGACTGTGGCACCGAATTTTAGTAGATCTGTCTTGGTTACGATGAACAGATAATAGCGTCGTCTATTGTTCCGACTTTCTGTGCCAGTACACTTTGTGTGTATTGAACGAGACATTTTGGGTATTGAACAGGACATTTAGGGTAATTAATTTTGTACTGACTACTGACTATATGTATTAATTCGCACCCCAAGGTTATTATGAATAGTGTTTATCCTCTTAATTTTGAAATAATTATTCAATTGCATATATTTAATGTTCGTTGTTTTGATTTATTAGAGGGTGCGATCTTATATGGATCTATATTTTCGGTGAGTTGGATAGCGGTATTATTTATATGACAAATATTAATTATTGACGGAATCTACGTCTCGAAAGATCGGGATTGACGATACCCCTTAAGGATGTTTATAAGTTTTGACCGGGTCAAACTCTGCATGTGGATTTGATTATCCGGCAGTCAAATAAGTTAAGCAGAAGACTTAAGGAATATGAAGATGCTGATTAAATTAAATTGTCAGTAATTAAACTTAATTGGCTGGTATCGAGAATCTTAACGTGGGAAAAAATGGTAAGATTTAATAATAAGAACTCAATACAAGAATTCTTGAGATTATGGGTCAGAGTGCAATTATAATTATTTAGTGGTACGAACTGTAATTCAGTATTTTTTGAAAATTGCAGAAATCGCTGTGACTTTTCATAATTGCAGAAATCGCCCGTAGGTATATGTGTTCAACTGGAAGTCTTACTCATAATTACTACTCAGGTCCCTGCTGTAACTCTATATATATGCGGGTAGGCTGAACGAGTTTAGATGAATTTTTATATCATTATTGATATATTATTTTTGTCTTTTAAGACTTAAAAATATATCGGAGTTTTGCCGGTATAAGTTCTCAGAGGATCGTAACCCACACTACGTTCGAGGATCGCATAAGGGAATACGGTAAAAGATCTGACTGAACCTTCAACTCGGAATCAAGTCGTAGTTGAAGATTAGATCTATAAGAGGTATTCTTCTAAATTAACGTTGGTTGCACGGGTTTTATTTCGATCGTTTTTCGTTAAAAATTTTTATCTGAAACTCAGTTCGGCGTTTGTCCGTCCAGTTAATTTTTATCAAAAATTATTTTACAAAAATAAAAATCTTGACAGTATAGCCTCCAACAGGATCTACTTCGTTTATATGCCAATTGCAATTTGCTTATATCATGAATTCACAACCAGCATCACTTGTATCTTTCCTTTATGCATCATTAACAAGAAATTAAATTTCCAAACCACTTGCTTCGCTTATTATGTACTAGGTGCATCCTTAATCAAATTTGAGCTCGAAAGTATCCCACTTAAATGATTCCGCCCCAAAAAAATGACGACTACAGAATTTTGAAATGTGATCAAGGTTTACTGAAACATAACATCTTCAACTGCTCACATTGACTTTTTCCTAACTGGACACCTTGTACAAACATCAGTGTTCATTATTATGTCAATGAAAAAAAAAAGGACTTCACAAAAAAAAAAAAAGGATTTCACACCCTCAAGGTGCATTTCTATGCAGAGGAAATCAAAAACTTTCCATTCTTCCTCATGGATTCATTTCATTAGATGATCCTATATGTCACCAACGAGTAGTGCCACATTCATGACATGCAGCAATTTCCAGCAGCAAACTTCTTTCCCTTGGGGCTGCCACCGCCACTGCTCCGCCCTCCACCACCTCCTTCTTGGTTGTTGCCTCCACTTATGCCCTCGATTATGTGAAGTAAGCTAACATCATCCCCATTCCCATCATTTCCTGTGGTCCCCGATGTCCCGGCCTCGTCTCTTTTCACGTGTTCAATAAGGAAGTGCCTTGAGTTCCAAGGCCGGACAGGTTTATAGAATCTAATCTCATCCCCAGCTTCAACAGGGTACGAATTGACAAATCCCTCCCACCCCTTTATAACCAGATAAGTTTGGAAATTGAAGACGATATTCATACACCAATCCTGGTTGTAAGCATCAGTGAAATACAATCTCTCCATGTTGTGAGTTTCGGCAGGGATTCTGACAGCAGGGAAATGATTCCTTACGTCTTTCGTAGGAAGAATGAGCCTCTCGAATTTGATTTCGTTCTCGCTCAATTCCCGCCGAAACAGAAAATTCTCGGGTTTGAATTCGGGAACGACTGTAATCTCGTGATGGGCTTCTTGATTCCTGCTTTTGATATGTTCGATCAGGAAATGGTTGTCGTGCGAGTGCGGGATGGGTTTGTAGAAGCGAATCGAATCCGTGGCTTTCAAATTGTGCAACTGAGCAAACCCTTGCCACCCGCTCTTTATCAAGAAGACGCATTCATCGGGATCGTACCGGAGCGTCATGGACCAGTCGCGGTGGGTTTCGGCGTCGGAGATTTTTATCTTCTGCTCGTAATTTCTTTGACGATGTCTCGGTAGACGAGGGAAGTGGTCTAGTGCAATTTCGACGGGAATGAAGAGGTTGCCCTGTTCGATATCGTTGGAAGTCAATCGAATCTCGAAGAGAAAGATTCTCCGGGTGAATCCGCCAGTGCTAGTTTTGATCGGTTGAGTAGAAGATGGAGCACCCTCTGTATTAGATGATTGTCTGTAAATCAAGGAAGAAATTAACCAAACACAGTAGGAAAACGGCGGACGATTCTTTACAGCGGAAATTGAAGATGCAAGTTGTGTATATATGTATCGATGAACAAAGAATTAAGTTTCTTGATGAGGAAGAAGTAATTACATTGATCCTGATTCTGGTACAACATCGCTGTGGGTCTGATCATGGGTTTCTGTGAAAGGCTCGTTTTTTATCTTCTTTAATGGGGAATCAACTTCGTCTTCTTCAGAACCAGAAGGCTGCATTGCCATTTTATCAGAAGAGCGCTCAGTATCAGCCGCAGGCATTGGTGGGTTGGAAGGCATTGGGTTTTGTTCTTCTGAAGCATCATTTGGCTTCTCTTCTTCATCAGAGTTCATCATCGTTTTCCCTTCTTCGTCTCTTGGACCTGCGTTACTTTCTCTTGCAGTTGTTCCAAACATTTTCTTGATTCTTTCTTGAATATGATGCGTACTTCTAATGGCTGAGAGAGAAACAGAGCAAGAAACTCTTGAATATGATGCGTACTTCTAATGGCTGAGAGAGAAACAGAGCAAGAAACAGAGAGAGAGAGAGAGAGAGAGAGAGAGGGAGAGTTGAAGGTAGTTTTATAGTTGACGGGAACGGGTTTCTGTTTAATTTTCCGTTTTGCTGGATTTGAAAAAAAAAATAGACATGTGCTATAAATTATAGTTGAAAGTTGTAATTATAATTTTAAATAAAAATTATAAATATTGATTAAAATTATAAATTTATAGTTTAGAATAATAAAACTTGTATTTGTTGAATAATTAGAATAAAACACTGTATGCAAAAAGTTTTAAGTTTATTTGTTTAATTTTTTAAAATCTTTTTATTAAACTACAAGTTGGAAGTAATAATTTAAACGAAAACAAACCCTTCCTAAATCATCTCAATACAAGCCGCCATTCTTCTGTAATCAATCCTGTGTTTGTTTTGACGACCAGAACTATTTTTAATATATATATTGTTTGATACGACCACAATTCAAAATCAGCTTAAAATGTTTTTCTCATCAACAAAAAAATAAGTTTATTTTACTGATGAGAATTTTTCATGTTTTTATGGAAAATACATTTTATGTGAATAGTTAGACAAAATTACTATATCAATATCATCATTTCAACACCATTATTATTATTATTATTATTATTATCCACTACCACCACCACCACGCAACCATTCACAACCACACAACCACACAACCACACCCCACCACATCACTGTCGGCATCGCTATTGCCACCGTCATCGTCGTTGCTGCCATTGCACCTGTTATTGCTATCATTGTCCCAACCATTAACCCACCACCGCCCACTACTAGTATTGTTGTTGCCACTCAACCACCCCCACCACCTCCCACCATATTGCCACTGTCTTAACTGCCACCAATGCTGTACCAACTCCACCCTCCACCACCACACCCATTGTCACTAATATTGTCACTCCCCCACTACCACCAATGCCACACCAACCCTATCTCTCACCACCATCGCCAATGCTGCCGATATTGCCACTCCACCACCTGTCATCTCAACCCACCACTACCGCCACCTCTCACATTCAACTACTACTACTATTACTATCGTCGTCATCTCTACGTGTACTAATATTACAACAATACTATTATTTTTAGAATTACAAACAAATAAAAAATATTTTTTAAAAAACATTTTATGTACCGTTGAAAACAAACATACTACAAGTTAGGAGTCTACATAAGTTGGGTTGAATTGTAAAAAACTTTTCAATCAACCTACTTTTGACGGGTGAAATTTTTTTCAGCTCATCTCTAATTTGTTGATCACCAAAACAAATATTTTTTTATAAATTTTTTGCAATTTCAACCTGCGAATTAAATGGATTAATAAATTATAAAGTTCTATATACCTTTGGAGCCAGTCTTTTTAAAATTAGTTTCTAAAAGCAGACAACACTATCATCTTAAGTAAGAATTCTAGATTCTACCCATGAAACAGTTGTAAATAAACAAAGTTTTTCCCTTTTTAGCTACAAATAAAACACTGAAAAAAATAAACTGATGCTTTGGCCTTCTCAAACATACTACAAGTTAGGAGTGTATTAGTTTAAACGATAATACTTTTTAAATTTATCTCGTTACGAAAAATAAAAAAGGTAAACAAAATTGATCAAATTTTTTTAAAAAAAATCATAAAAGACAAAAAAAAATCACTTTAAGGCTTTTTATGTGGCATTTTTTCTGTTTTTAGTAAACTTTTTTCAATTGTTGCCAAAACAATTGTACTTTTAGATTTGTTTTATCATTACGAATCAAAAAAATAAAAGATTTAGCCCGAAAAATAAAAAAAGTTCATAAAATACGAAAAAAACAACCAAAAAAAGTCATTAAAAAAGCTATCCCAAACACAGCTTAAGTTGAAGCCAAACATGGCAAGGCATCTATAAGCCATTAAGTAATTAAATATGCCATTTAAGCTTTTCGTTCTTGGTCCCCTTTTACAATCTTTCCTGCATGATTGAGTCTATTCATTGATAAATAAAATGGATATATATAACCCTTTTGCCTAAACAGTATTTCTAAAACCAGATGTATATCAAGCAAAAATGTATTTCCAAAAAAGTTCTCGTATACTAAAAACTGAAAGGGAATTCGCAAACAGAGTAAATTGGATTGGGAATATTGTTTAGGCCCAGGGTCTAAGATTAGCTATAGTTCGAGGTTTATATCAAGTTTTGTTTCCTATATGATATGATACAGATGCAATAGATCTCACTACTAGTATCCAATGAGCACATTTATTTTAAGGTCTCACTACTAAAATTCCCAATGGGCACATTTGTTTTAAGGATTTAAGGTATTGTTTAGACTATAATTTATTTTTCCATCGATGAGATAATCGAAGGGGTTATAGGGTCTTTCTTCTATCGAGTAAATGATGGAGACCTTTTCAGAAATAATGTGCATCCTGTCGATTAAGAAGCCCTACAAGTAGTCCTTTTCATTTCTTGTCGATATTAACAACGTGGTGATCTTGTCAATTATTTGAGGGATTATCTGCCAGCTTTATGAAAAGGATACTTGGCAATCAATCAGCAGAAAAGGAAAAAAAAATATTCCAACTAAAGACCACATAATTATTCCAGTGATTATAAGACTGTGCAGTTATAAGATTGAAACAACAAAGTGACGGTTACTTTTCAGATTTTGGAGGAAAAAACTCATCAAGACCTATATAAAGCTTCTTTGCAAAGATGAAAAGGATATTGACAAGCAGACCATAACTTCTCTCTATGTACTTAGCATTAAGATTAGTTTCGGAATCTATAAATTTTCATCAATCTTTATCAATAAACTACTTGTTCGTCCTTAATTATGCTTGAGTTTTTCTAAGGAAGTCCTGGAACACAGTATCGAATCTCAACACAATCGATAGATATAGTTTTTTGTTAATCTGAACCCAAAAACTTTTATTTGGTTAACAAAGTTTGTCATGACTAGTTGGACATCCACTAACTTGGAAAAAATGATACGCACAAGAAAACAAGACGAAGGAAAGTAGAACGAAGAAGTGGTTTCAATAGAGACAAGCAGTGAAGCCAATGTGACAAATCAACATATATCCACCAACAAGAGAGCGCGCAATTGGCCAATCTAGTGGCCAAAAGAGTTTTGTTGTTCAAGAACTGATGCAACAACTTATGAAGGTATTTGCAAATCCAAGTGCTGATGGTAACCATGAATTGGTTACGGTGATAAAGAAACTCATGAATGGCCCAAAACTAGTAATCACGTCATCAGTCAATCAACCAATTGAAGTGGTAAATGTAAACTTGCCACCTATCAAGATGCAAGTAGAGCCTCAAGAACCACCAATGATCTTTGCAATATCAGCAACATGACCTAATTCAAAAGGGAATATAGCAATATTCCAAAGGGAATGAAGTAATGGAAGTTGATAGTGATCATTTCCCAGACACGATAAATGTTAATACGATATTAGTTAGCCTGCTTAGAATTGGGAATTTATCTAGTATAATTGTGTAGGATAACCTACTAAAAGCATACAGATGTTGGTAGATCACAAGATTCAATCGAAGGAGAAGTTTGTCTTTATGAGGTGTATAAGAGAAATCAAGGAAGCAGAATTAGAAATAGCATACAAAGAGATGAAGACTTGTTGTACAAATGTTGTCATTCTATTCACCATTATGGGGGAGGAGATTCGCAAATATACAATAATGAAGTAAAACTCATCTATGAAAGGGCCCATCTTGTAATTTTTGGCCATGTCAATGTTAATTAATATGGTCCATTTCTACGAATATAAAATAATTATTTCATTAGTCCTCACAAATAATAGGGAAATCAATGGCGGAGAGTCGAAAAGAGTTTTGACCCAATACTATTGATAAACCAATCAATCCAATAAATCTATTTATAATAAATTCTTAGATGATTTAGAACTTGAAAAAATTAAACACAACAGGTAAAATAGATAGTGATATCTCAATGGAAGGTGGTGATGGTTCATTTTTTGCAAGGGAGGGATTTAGTGATCCTTTGTAAGCTTGAATTGCAAGATTTTAAAAATTTTAAAAATAGACCAAGCCAACAATAATCCCGTGGGAATTCAACACCATGGCAAAGATATCAAGGAAGAAGGAAAGTTGAAAACTATGGGTCAAAGATTGCAAGGCCTCCATTGTCCCCTGTCTATAGATGGGAAAGACTTTCGCATCCTAAGTTTTCTACGGAAAATCGGTACACTTCAGCCACCAAAACTTAAACGGGCCAATTTGATGAACATTTCTTCCCAAATATCAGAATAGAAAAGAACAACTAGTCCTTGTGTATTTCTTATTTGGTTGATATGCCAATGTAAAAAAGGAATAAAATAAATAAATAGAATAAGTCGATAAGCCTTGGATGTCTTGAATGTAAGGTTGAAATTACTTGAAACTAAAGAGCACCCATAAGTTGATGTAAGTCATATACATGGAATGAATTCAAGATTGTTTCTCTAAAATTTAACCTCTAAATTCTACTCCACATAAAACTGTCATTTCTCATTTCTAAATTGTTCCCAAATTCACTAAGGAGTGGGAAGTTCTCCGAATAAGCCCGCAGCCTGTGTCAGCTGATGTGCCAGGTGTTCTCATCAAAATTACCCTGATGCAGAATGGCCTTCAATCCATATTTGTACAAGTAATTATGTATAGTCAGTTGGTCGTCATATATGGAAAATCAAAATCTCAAAATGTTTTAAATCACTTGAAGCTACCCTGAACACGCATTTCTTGAAGTAGAATTAGTGGTAAAATACTTAAGAATTTGAACGATGTGCGAACCATAAGGCTACTTAGACGATAACTGTTCCTTGATATACTCGAAGAAAATCAGAATAATCAAAGTGTCTCACAAAACTTGTGGGGTGCATCTGGTATTTACATTTCATGAACTCGACATTATTCTCAAATTTGACCTCCAAAAGAGTCCACATTCTCAAAATGTTTCGGTCGCCAGTGCTATTCTAGATCACAAGTGTCATTTCTAAATGAGGTTTTTGTCAGTCTCCCACTAAGTGTGGTGATAACAAGGAAACCAAATGGTTCCAAAAATGCTCACTGAATTTTGAAAATATAATCAAGGTTTACTCAAACACCACATCTTGAACTTGCTCACATTGGCTTTCTCCTAAATAGGTTCACTTTGGAAAAAGTAACAAAGAATTCTCCAATCAGTTTATTGTTTATTGATCAATGTAGGCATGAGGGAAAAAATATTTGGTTGTTTGAGTAATTGTAGGGATTTTTAGGCTTTAATCCTCAAAAGTAAGATCAACAGGTTTGAATAACCAAACAGTAATCCGCGTAGGCTTCAATCCACAATAGCAATCACCAAAGAAACAAGAACAACCAACTACGCAAGATATACGTGGTTCGGCTGACTGCCTACCTCAACGGGAGAGAAAAATTAATCCATTAAACTCTTTAACACGGATTACAAAATTTGCTCTCTACCTCACAATACCTGTGACTTCAAACTGAACCTCTCATTGTTTTTCTACTCTCTCTAATATCAAAGTTGAGCTTCACACTGAGTCTATAGATATTCAAGAATGATCTCCTTCCCTCTCTATTCGTTTTCAATGTTTTCTGAATGATCTCTATGTTTTCTCAACATAAAAACAATATATATAAGGCATACAAGGTTAAAATTCTAATCCTAGCACCGCAATAAAATTTCTGTTTTGCGGTGGGCCGCTCGAGCGGTCAATGTCTTGAGAGTCGAAAAGTTGATGGCCACTTGAGCAGACTCTCCTAGCCGCTCGAGCAGACCCCCACCCGAGACTAAAACACAAAAACGTAGAAATTTTGGGTCAAAACCTAACAGTAATAGCAATGAGATTTCCCAATATCATGCTAAGAGCTAGGATTTCCAGAATTTCAGAGCAGTAATGTATTTGTTGAATTTCATGCTCAAGCCTTCATTAAGTTTCCCTGTATATATCAAACTGATGAGTCATGGCTATCCTTGGGGACATCCAGAAAAAAAAAAAAAAAAAGTTTCGCCGTTGATGGACAAACAAATATGATTAAATTTCCCGAATTTACTTGCTGCATATGCTAATCGCAATTTGCTTACATAATGAATTCACCACCAGATCACTTACGATCTCTAGTTTATAGTTATACATCATTAATGAGAAATCAAATTCCCAAACCACTCGTTTCGCTTATTATATGCTGCGAGTGATGGATAAATCAGACAATACTGTATTAGGTGGTAACGTATCGTATACGTGCATCATTATCAAATTTGAGCTTAAAAGTATCCTACTTACACGATTCCCCAAAAAATTATAACTACTGAACTATGAAAGATGATCAAGGTTTACTGAAACATAACATCTTCAACTTCTCACATTGGCCTTTTCCTAACTAGAAAACCTTCTACAAACATCAATGTTCACTACTGTGTCAATGAAAAAAAAAAAAACTGAATTTCACACCCCAAGTTGCATTTATTTGCAGAAGAGGTAAACAAAAAGTTTAGTTTCTTCCTTATGGATTCATATCATTTGATGACTACTTATCACCACTGAGTACTGCCACTTTCATGCCATGCAGCAATTTCCAACATCAATCTTCTTCCCCTTGGGGCTGCCACCACCACTCCTCCGCCCTCCACCTCCAGCTCCATGGTCATTGCCTCCGCTTATGCTGTCGATTATGACATATGTGCTATCATCACCATCATCCCCCTTGCCACCATTTCCTGCGGTCCCTGATGTCCGGGCCGCGGCACTTCTCACGTGTTCGATAAGGAAGTGCCTCGAGTTCCAAGGCTGGACAGGTTTATAGAACCTAATCTCATCCCCAACTTCAACAAGGTATTCATTGACAAATTCCTCCCACCCCTTCATAACCAGGTAAGTATCAAAATAGAAGGCGACGTTCACACACCACTCCTTGTCTTGAGCATCGGTGAAATACAATCTCTCCACGCTATGAGTTTCGGCAGGGATTCCAAGCGCGGGGATATAATTCCTTACGTCTTTCCTAGGGAGAACGAGCCTCTTGAATCTAATTTCGTTCGCGCCCAATTTCCGCCGAAACAGAAAATTCTCCGGTTTGAATTCGGTGACGATTGTTATCTCGTGACGAGCTTCCAGATTCCTGATATGTTCAATCAGGAAATGATTGTCGTGCGAGTGCGGGATGGGTTTGTAGAGGCGAATCGAATCCGCTGCTTTCAAATTGTGCAACTGAGCAAACCCTCGCCACTCGCTCTGAATCAAGAAAACGCATTCATGGGGATCGTACCGGAGCGTCATGAACCAGTCGCGGTGGGTGTCGGCATCGGAGATTTTTATCTTCTGCTCGTAATTTCTTCGACGATGCTTCGGTAGAGGAGGGAAGTGGTCTAGTGCAATTTCGACGGGAATGAAGAGGTTGCCCTGTTCGACATCATTGCGAGTCAATCGCATCTCGAAGAGAAAGATTCTCCGGGTGAATCCTCCAGTGCTAGTTTTGATCAGTTGAGTAGAAGATGGAGCACCCTCTGTATTAGATGATTGTCTGCAAATCAAGGAAGAAATTAACAAAACGCAGTAGGAAAACGGCGGACGATTCTTTACAGCGGAAATTGAAGATGCAAGTTGTGTATATATGTATCGATGAAAAAAGAGTTAAGTTTCTTGATGAGGAAGAAGTAATTACATTGATCCTGATTCTGGTATAACATCGCTGTGGGTTTGATCAGGGTCTTCGGTGAAACGCTCGTTTTCTTTCTTCTTTAATGGCGAATCAACTTTTTCTTCTTCAGAGCCAGAAGGCTGCATTGTCATTTTATCAGAAGAGCGCTCAGTATCAGCCACAGGCATTGGTGGGTTGGAAGGCATTGGGTTTGGTTCTTCTGAAGCATCATTTGGCTTCTGTTCTTCATCAGAGTTCATCATCGTTTTCCCTTCTTCGTCTCTTGGACCTGCGTTACTTTCTCTTGCAGTTGTTCCAGACATTTTCTTGATTCTTTCTTGAATATGATGCGTACTTCTAATGGCTGAGAGAGAAACAGAGCAAGAAACAGAGAGAGAGATTTGAAGGTAGGTTTTACAGTTGACGGGAATGAGTTACAGCTTTCTAACTTGCAGTTAATTTGTTGAGTCAGAAGGGTCTTCTGTTTAATTTTCCGTTTTGCTATCTACCTGGATTTAAAAAAATACTTAAATTATTAACTCATAAATTATAGTTAAAAAATTATAATTATAATTTTAAATAAAAATTATAAATATTGATTAAAATTATAAATTTATAATTTAGAATAATAAAACTTGTATTTGTTGAATAATTTAAATAAAATACTATATACAAAAAGTAATAAATTTATTTGTTTAGTTTTTTTTTTAATCTTTGTGCTAAACTACAAGTTAGGAGTAATAATTTAAACAAAAACGAACCCTTCCTAAACATATGTGTAAAGTTCTTGTAGAGATAGGTGAATGCTAATTTTAATACGAAGCATCATTCTTACGTAGTCAAATATCTTTTTGTTTTGACTAAACTTACTTCTTTT
Source organism: Heliamphora exappendiculata (assembly GCA_034768845.1). Lineage (NCBI taxonomy): Eukaryota > Viridiplantae > Streptophyta > Magnoliopsida > Ericales > Sarraceniaceae > Heliamphora > Heliamphora exappendiculata. The sequence continues at coordinate 2,253 of JAOTRH010455326.1, read as the reverse complement.
AAAAAATATATTATTTTGTAAATTTTTGGGTATGATGTGACAAAAATTAAAAGTTGAACTTAAAATATTTTTTCATCAACAAAAAATAATTTAATTTTTCTAAACAAAATATTTTCTTTCTTAAAGCCAAAAAATATGTTTTGAAATCTAATTAAACATAATTATTACAATCATCACTTCAACACAACCATTGTCACTACTCTCTGCCACACTACTATTAATGCCAACGTTATCGCCATTGAACACGTTACCGTGCCATTTTTTCTACCCCACCATCGCTATTATAATTGTCACCACCAATACTAATACCACTCAGCTCTCACCATTAGTATTATGGTCGCCACCCAACCACCCTCTCATCTTCTACTATTGTCGTCATTTTAATTGCCACTAGTGTTGCACTAGATCCACCTCACACCATTGTTGCCATTGTCACTGATATCGCAACTCCACTCTTTTTCACTGTCGATGTCACCCTACCACCACGACTTACTACCACCGTCGCTGCTAGCTATCATTTTTGTCCACTTACTACCACGACTTCCTTCGATAAGAATGAATGACTCGTCCACCAGAGAATCAAGATTAATAAAATATATGACCAAGTCATATAATGATTTATTTATAGTAAAATGCCTCTCAAAGCTTGTAAAAAAAAGTTAAGGGTAACATGTGAATTGAATAGTCAACAAATGTTATAAGGACCTATCGATAGTAAAAAAAACATATAAGCTCAGGTGAAAAGCCCATCGAACTACATGTTCTAATTTTTTGTTGGCGCATTCGAATGAACAATTATTTGTAGTAGACAAGTGCCACAAATTACAATCTTTTTAAAAGGACATGTGTCATAATTGAAGGTATTTGCCAAAATAGTTTCTAGATCGTAGAGATAGATCATAACTGTCCATTAACAGTGTGGACCCATGACAAATTGCCCACTACTCAAGTCAGCGAAGAATGACCCACGATAAAGACGATTATGAATGCAGTTACAAACCAATCTATAAAAGGCAAAGTATAGATACGGAAAAGGGACGCTTACACATATCGATAAACTTGCCTATTTTTTTATTTTATCTTTTGTATTTCGTTTTATTTTCTTGTAATTTTCTTAGCAAATTTTTTTTTGACAGTTAATAGGAGTAGTTTGTAACTAGTTTGTAATTTCAGTATTCGATTGTAATCTCCGTCGAAGTAATAAAATTCCTTTATTACTTTCATTTTCAATCATCATTCTTTTCTAACAAAATCTTGAAACAAGGCAAAAGGATCTTGCACGCAATCACTTGATTATTTCGAAAAAAAATTTCATTTCGAAGGAGATTGGATTTGTTTTGGTTAACACTCTCATAATCACAATAAAAAATATTTTATATGAAAAATATTTTCTGTACCGCAAAAGCAAACGAACTGTAACTTTATACGAAACCGGTTTAGACAAATCACAAATTCATGCTTTACTCGCCCATTGCAGGCCCAACGTTGGTGACCTAAAATGCAACTGAGACTGATATTACAAGCCCCTCAATAAAATTCATATAACACTATTGCTTAAACAATATTTCTAAAATCAGGGTTTATCTTGAAATAAAAGTATTTCCAAAAAAAAAAAAGGTTCTTCTATACTTAAAAATGAAAAGAAAATTCGCAATATATTACATTGGATTGGGAAAAGTTAATGTGTAAGATCTGAGATTAGCGAATTTTGGGATTTTTACCACATTTTGTTTACTATATCATATGATACACTAACAATTGTTGGTGTGATAGTTCTCACTTGGACATTACTACTGAATAGGCACCTTTGTTATATAGCCACGCTTGATTGCAAAATTATTGTTTTTATACAAGTTAAATTATTGAATGGGAATTATGTTTGCCGGAGAAGAGGGATAAAGTTAAGGGTAAATTACACTTACATTCCATGTATTTAAAGGTAATAATACTAGTACCCATTCTATTTTTTGAAATATTACTGTTCTCCTCTACATTTTCGTTTTTGTAATACTTAGACTCCAAAACTAACTTTCGTTAACGGAAACACTGTTTCAACAGTATTTTTATTTTTTTTATTTTTTTTTGCTTAATTACAAAATCTTGTTTAAAAATTTTTAATTAAAAAATAAAAATTTTTAAATATACAAAATAAGTAACATAAAATTTAATTTTTTAATTTATTTTTAAGTTTTTTATTTTGATAAAAAAATTAATTAGAAAATTAATTAGTAGCATAAAATTAATTTTTTTTAT
>JAOTRH010455296.1:0-29655 GCA_034768845.1 Heliamphora exappendiculata | reverse complement strand
GGATAGTGGAAATACTCAAGGGAGATCTTGAGGAGTGGATGTAGGCTAGGATAAAGCCGAACCACTATAAATCCCTGATGTCTGGTTCTATTTCTCTATCCCTCATCTTTTAATATTTGCATTGATTATGTACTTGCATGCCCTGCCTTATTGCAATATTAAAAAATTTCTGAAAAAGATTTAAATTCTTTATTGCTAGAAAAGACCCAATTCACCCCCCTCTTGGGTTGCCTAGATCTAACAGCAGTAGAGTCTAGAATTCTACCTCGGTGAGTTCAAAACTCGATGCCTCGAACCACATGCAAAATTGAGATTCGTCGGAATCAAAAATCTGACCGGATGGTTGCGTAGCCCACCGTGTCAAAAGCAAGGATCCGCTATTGGATCGTTGAAAATCGAGCCTTGGGCCCCCGAGAACTTAGAGAGAAGGCAGAGAGAATATGGAGAAAACTTAGGAGTTAAGTTTTGAAAATATCTAACTCTAGATATTTATAGTCCTAAAAAATATCTTTTTTTTGAATTTTCGAAATTTGTGCCGTAACACCCCACGGCCCCCTGAACCTTCCCCGCATGCATCTCTACCCTCAAACATGCATCAAAAGCATATAAAACATGTTGCAACGAAAACACCTAACGCGTGTCGAAAAATACCGAAAAAAAAAATGGGTCAGGGTCTCACAACTCTACCCCCTTAAAAGAATTTCGGCCTCGAAATTCAACATAAGGCCAAAACAACAAATCGTCGATCGCAACATACGCAGGCACATGAGATGGTCAGGTAAACCATTCCGAGGATATAGTCAAACAAGGTCAAGCATCCTAGACAATGGCCAGCTATCCCAAGGACACGGGATCTACAACCCATCCCAACTTCACAACCTCACCAACCACTGCCTCAACACAGCACACCATCCATGGGATCCATAACCAACCCCAAAAAGATGCAATGAAGAACTGGCCCAAAACCTGCATACTCAGAAAGTACCTCTACTCGGTGAAGGCATATCAGCATCCTCCGACACGACCGGTGTCCTCGAAGCTAAAAGAGAATACGCTCGGGGCAATCCCATCCTGTCCTGTCCACCAGTACTCGGCGCTGTCGGCTGCCGCACCGATTGAACTGGAGTTCCCCTATCTGTCACTCGAGAAGTCTGAACTGCAGAAGGTCGCTGTCGGTACTCAGATGAACCAGACATATACGAACCCACTGGTGTGTCCTCCCTGCTCGGCGCACTGCCTCTCTGGGGACAATTCCTACTAATATGTCTGGACTATCCACACTCATAGCAAACTGACGGTTCCCTCCCCTGCGGCTACACTGGAGTCAAACTCGAGGATGGTCTCGGCTGTAAACAATTCGTCGCATGATGCCCTGGCTGTCTGCATCGAATACAGGTCAACTCCATCTGCTCTGGCCTCTCAGACGAAGCCACAGATGGTGATGGTGCTAAAAATTGTTGTGGTCCAGATGGATAAAAGCTAGGACCAGAGGACTTCTGCCTCTTGTTGGGACGCCCAGCTGTCTATGCCTCCGTACCGCCCTTGATGTCTTGTCCTCCCTCGAAGCTCGAGTCTCAGCTAAATCATTCTCAACACTTGCTGCTGCCTCCACCAACTCTCTAAACATACGAAATCCCACCACAGCCACTCGCTCCTTGATCGCCGGCCTCAAACCCTGCTCAAACCTCAACGAAAGCAACTCATCTGTGCACTCCACCTCCAGTGCAAACCGAGACAAGCTCATAAATCTGGCCTCGTACTGCATGATGTCTATGGCCCCCTGGGTAAGAGAATAGAACTCCTACTTGCACAAGTCCCTCCTCAAAGTCGAGAAATATCTCTCCAGAAAGACTCGTGAAAAAGCTGCCCATGTGGCCCCCACTGTAGTCCTGGCATATCTCCACCACTGATGAGCAGCACCCCTCAACTGAAAAGTGGCAAAGGAAACCCGCAACTCATCCTCCACAATCTGCAATGTGTCAAGGATCTGAGTCATCAACTCCAACCACTCTGTCGCCATAAGAGGATCAGGATCTCCTACAAAGGTAGGCAGATCCATACGCTAGAACTCCCGCATCACAACTGTAATGCTCGCCTCCCTCACCTCAGGCACTGCCTCCCTCTCCCTCATAGGCTCACCCCTAGCAACCAGTTGCTGGATAGAACTAACCAGCGCACGCAACAACTCTGTCGCGTCCATCGGTCCTTGGGGAGCATTAACATCGCCAGCATTAGGGATAAGAATATCCCCTTGGCCAGCACGGCCATGACCATGGCCTTGCCCTCGTCTCACCTACATCACGTCTATATGAAAAAGATAGAACGTGAGATGCAGCACATAGCATAAACCACATAAGCATGGTAACATATAAGCACATAGGTTCATGCTAAAAAACTCCACATATCGAGGAGAACCAACAAGAATGACTCGTCAATCTGGATAACCTACTCAAACTCCTTGCTAGAAATCACGTCAGCTAAACACGTTTCTAACTTGGCTCCCAAGTTTGTTAATCTAAATGCCCAAAGGTAAGACTATCACTCCTAAGATTCAACTTCCATGCCCACATATACACATCATTCACATAGCTAACATGCTGACAGGATCATGTTATCAAACCATTTAAACACATGCAGTCAACCACATGCAATCAACCTCACATAGTGATGCAACCTCTTCCTAAGGCACTTAGGTATTCGAACCCAGAGCTCTGATACCAAGTTGTCATGCCCCAAACTTCGGGCCACGTGAAACACCCATAAATAACCAAACGCAACACCTAGCCCAAGAACATACTCTCAAAATAAACCATACATCGTTGTGTATAAACGCCAAACGGCAACATTACATGGCTCTAATGCCCGAAAAACATGTTACAACATACATGTAAAAAGCTAACAAAAAGGACAACTACAGCTCTTCCACCTCTCCCGCACCTCCTGATCAACCTGTGTGACCGGTACCTGAAGAAAATCAAAATCCCACACTCTGATCCAAAGCTCAGCATATTCTAAATAACACATGCGATATAAGCTAAACATGCTAGGACAATGAAGTATAGTTTTTGACTCTCTTTCAAACCATTAAAACAGTTTGATTATGACTCACCAGAGCCAGAAAATAATTTTCACAAGCAACGGGAAAGCAAGGATAAAAACCATGTTTTGACTCTCTCAAAGGAGCCCTGGAAACGATTCTTGTATTTTGACTCTCGTAGGCTGTTAATACAAAATTTAAGAAAAATGGTCTATCCGTCCCAATGTGCAGTACATGCAATCCATGAATCTTCTCAGACATTCACCAAAGGACCACTGCCCCAACTAATGCATCTTCACGGACTTTAACCGAAGGACTACCGCATCCCAATCGCACACACACCGGCTTTCGCAGCCTACCTCATACACCGGCTTCGCAGCCTACCTCATACACCCACACATGCACACATGCATCATTAACCAGGATTTACATTTACTGGATCAGAGATTCATCTAATCCATTTCATACGCATATGCAAACCTAAACTACGTCACATGCCTATAAAACTCTAGGTTTTAAAGCATAAACCACGCTACACATAACGATATCACCTTATGTGATTCACTTACATATTTTGTACATAAATAAACAGTTATAAATTCACATAACCATGTATAACAGTACATCACGACGCCACCCGCCGAAACAAGCAGACATCTACTCACAGAGGAAACCAAGCCTAACCCGAAGGCCAACACCAAACCCCTCCACCCATAAGGTTATAAACACCACCTTTCTCCTCAAAAGGATCAAGAGCTCAAACACACTCCATACCCAACCACGACGCACACAACCGTGCCACAACACCTAAAACCAACCACGCATGTCACACTCGAGGACATCATCACACAAACACCTGAGGTCACCACACGACCCCCGAAACCATAACGCTGTTAACCAAACCCCAAAGGTATTTGAATCAACTAATTCCCATAAATTAATTAATGGAATACTGAAGGACACTAATTGGAAACCAAAACTCAACCACTGAACCACCAATAAATAGCCTAGAGTTCAGTCGACTGGACCTAACCCCTAGCCGATTGGACCCAACCCCCATTCGACTGAAAAATCCACTGGAAAACCACCAAAATACCTCAACGCACAGTCCAGTCAACTGACCCCATGAGTTCAGTCGACTGAACTCATGGGTCTAGTAGACTAAACAAGCATAGAAACCATTTTTAGCTACGGGTTCAACCTCCAAACCCCAAATCAAAGCCTCTAAATACCGATTGAACATCCTCAAACATACACACGCCTAGGCTTAACACCAAGACCACCACAGAAACACCTGACACCCGATTTTATCCACGAAATTGCCAAAAAATAGGTTTTAAGCCCAAAATTCAACCTTAAAACCAACGCAGATCTACAACAATCTACCCGTTAAAAATACTCATGTTTACCCATAGCACCCTTATACAGCAGTAGGGTCTAGAATCATATCTCGATGAGTTCAAAACTTGACACCTCAAACCACGTGCAAAATCGAGCTTCGTCAGAATCAAATTTCTGACCGGATGGTTGCATAGCCCACCGTGCCAAAAGTAAGGATCCGCTATTGGATAGTTGAAAACTGTACCCCGGGCCCCCGAGAACTTAGAGAGAAGGAAGAGAGAATATGGAGAAAACTTAGGAGTTATGTTTTGAAAATATCTTTTGAAAATATCTAACTCCAGATATTTATAAGCCTCTAAAGTATCATTTTTTTTGAATTTTCAACATTTGTGCCGTAATACCCCACGGCCCCCAGAACCTTCCCTACATGCATCTCTACCCTCAAACATGCATCAAAAGCCTATAAAATATGTTGCAACGAAAACACGTAACGCGTGCCGAAAAATGCCAAAAAAATGGGTCAGGGTCTCACACCGTCTTTCGGGCACGTTAGGACATACATAATTATAATTAAGGGAGACATTCCAGCCATGCATTCATAGTTACGTATAATAGGTACTACAATAATTAGAGTTCAGAACTTATTCAAGATACATAACGGTTACAGTTTCTCCAAAGAATTTAACAAAGATTACAATATGCCCATAAAAACTGAATAAAAGAACAAAAAAGGAGAAATTTTAAATTCTTCAAATGGCGTTGTCAGAGTCAACTGGCTCCTGCTACTCACCCTGTTCTTCGAAACCTTCTCCTTCTACCGATGCAATCTCCTCAAAAAGTTCTTCTTCTTCACATGTGGCACGAATGCCATGAGCCAAAGTCCAGAAGCAAATTTCCTAAACCTTATAACCAAACTCACAACAAAATATCCTACAATGTATATCATATAATACCCAATACAATTTAAGGCTAAGGAGACAGCCAAATTTGACATTTACGACAGGATAAGCATATATAAGAATGATTATGCAAGTGCATGATGTAAATGAATACGATGCAAATGCCCAACCCGACATACGTCCAAAACCATAACATGAATTTCACGCCGGGAATTTCAGAATAGACTTTATGAGAATTTGAACACCAAACCTATCATCGCCTCGTTGCAAAAGGTAAACGCTCGCCTTAGTTTCATGCCTCAGCCGTTTTGCTCAATGGCAATGACGTGGGGGCGGGCCAACCAAAATTATCATCCATCCTTATCTGGGCCAACCAAAAGTGCACAAAAACCCACATTAAGGACCATGATGCTCGTTTGGATTTAACCCAAAGTCTAAATTAAAAGGCTAATGATGAACCCATGGTGCGTAACCCCTTTCATAATAAGAAATCTCCCAATTCATTTTCAAAATTGGCAACCAGAGATGCCCTAGGTTCAAAACCACAGAAAGAATGGTTTCCAAATAACCTAACCCACAATGACAAGTACAAAAGGGACTCTGATACGGCAAGATATAAGTGTACTAATGCTCATGGTGTGCAACATGCTTCTCATGTACAACTAACTATATAATATCACCTAAACATGGTATAGCAGAAGGTACAATTCATCAAAGTATAGAGTACAAGTATTTGAAGCATAACTTATAATTCATGTGACATGGATTCAACCTATTGGCATGGATTTTATTCATCAACCAATCATTCTCATAATTCATTTAAATCCTTAACTTCAAGTCCCACAGTATGACAGGCCACTCATACACTTAGCCAAATTTAGATAAATGTTCAAGTGTCAAATTTAAAATCATAACAGTGTTTTGGGGTACCTAAACATGGAGTTAAGTTCTGAATTTTGAAAACTAATTAGATAAAAATATTTTCTATAACTTTTATGTTTAACACTAAGGTCAAATCCTAGGATAAATGGATAATTTATTTCATTTTAAAGAAAATTATTCAGTACTTTACAGAAAAAAATATAGAATTTGGGCATCTGTTGGCCTCCATTTTGGGGCATCAAATCAAGGGATATGGGTTTGAGTTTTGGGTATAGTCTAGTTTAAGGTGTGCCCTACAGTTTCATGTTTTGTACTAAGACTAGTTGTTTGGAGCAAGTTGATGATTTTGGCCATTTTATAAAATGGGTTCAGTCAGCATTAAAAGGTTCTGCAGAACTAGTTTTTAACAAAGAATGCACAAGACTTTTGGGGGACCATTCGAAGGTATCTAGGGATGATTTTTGGTCAGTAAATAGTTTAATATGTTAATACATTTTTCATGAAAAGCACTTTTGGATTTGGCCATTAGAAACATAGGTTTTAGGTCTTACAAAAACATGTGACTGAGAGCTCTGTCGGTCACTGATTCACAACAATGACTTTGGGGAGGGTTTTGACCTATCAAAACTTCTTATTTTTGTCTCTTTTTTGTGGAAAGTAAGCTAAACATGTTATCTATAGGTTTTATGTTTTGACCTAAGCACAGTTCTCACTCTAACCTAGGGGTTTTATGTCTGCAATATAGAGTGGTTAGAATCGCCACTTTAGTAAAAATGGTGTATCTCAAGCTCTATCCAATGAAATCACTTCAATCCATTTTTTTATGAAAGATAACTTGAACATCTAGATCAAGAAAATAAAAATCACACTTATAATATTTTTCTACAATTAGTTATGATAGTTCAAAGTTAGTGGCAGAAAGTTGAGATATCGAGAAAATCAGGCCATTTAAGATTTCAGTGTCTTAGCTTAAGATATATTTAGATCTAATGTACTTTCTTTTCATGAATGTAATGTATGTGTATATATATATATATATATATATATATAACAAAGTTCCAAAACCTATACAAGCCATTAAACTCAAAAGCAATAACATGCAAACACGACCAATAGTAGTTCACACATGAACAGTCCCTATTCTAGCCTCACAACGCTTTTTTGGGTGAGATCTTGGTTCTTAGTCTTAGGGATATTTATAGAGATGGACTGAGGGGTATTTAGTAAGAGAATGGAAGAGGGTTTAAAAAATTTACTTACTTGTTTTGAAGAACTAAAGGAAGAAGGATGGTTAGGACTTGGCTTTTAAGACTCCTCTAGGCCTCCTTGGACTCCTTTTTTTCCTTCTTCTTCCTTCCCTTTTTCTCCCAAGACTTAAAGAGCTCCTCAAGAACACTATATTCTGGTTTCTCTCACTCTCTTAGCCGAACCACATGAAGGAGAATGCGGTGTTTGGGTCTTGGTTTTTATAAAAAAAAGGATAGTGATTTCAATGATGGTTGGAAGCTTTAATTTAATTTTTCTTAAATTCTATTGGGTGCATGGGAGGTGTGCTCTATTTGAAATATATACATATCAGATATGGTAGGTGGGAGTTTGGATGGGGCTGTTTGGGGAGGCTTAAAAGCTGATTTTGTATCAATTAGGGGTTTAAATTGTGTTTTGGTACCATTTTGTGTATCTTTTTGGTGTCTTATCCTAATAAAACCTATTATTTTAGTGTGTTTATAATTAATTTAGTATTCCTATGAATTATCATAATTTTTCTAACAATTAATTAAATAGGTGTAAGCTTTTATGTCAAATTAAGCTAGTTTGATAAGAATTGACGTTTTAACTTATTTATTGTGTAGAAACTTTAAATAATAATTTTTTTACTTTTGTTGACCTATATTATTATATTATTATATATATTACTTTTTAAAAAAGTCTTGGGTCATAAAAATGCTTAATTTATACAATTTTTTTGTCATTAGTGAGCTAAAAAGGCAAAAAGTAACTTTTTGTGCACTAATCCCAATGTGGCTGGCCATGCAATGGCATTTTTGTCAATTTTAATTTTATTGTTATTTTGTCTTTTGTTATTTAATTGTATCTAAGTATTTGATTTTGGATGTTCATGTGTCAAAATTTGGGCTTTTAAGATTTTTTGCCGTACGAGAGATACAATGGTTATTTTACCATAATTATGAGAATTTTTTATTTTTAACCTTATATTTAATGTTATTTACTTAATTTAGGATGTTAGGAGTCTTCTTTCAGTATTAGGGCTTTATCTCTGAGTATTTGGTCTTTTTAAGATTTTCAGGTCGAATTAAGATTTTTAGGTCGAATTAAGATTTTTGGTTTAATTAGGGTATCTGATCTTTCAATGACTTAAGATCTTATCGTCTAACCATCGTTAATACTAGCGTTTGGGCTAGATTGCTATACGGGTTGTTACAACTAGGGTCTAAACCGGGTTGTTACATAGCGGCCTATACTGTACAAAGGCAAAAATGTAGTGGCCGTCGTCACTATTACCCCTTTTTGGACACATGGCAGCATCCTAGAAGGGGTTTATACTACTCGCCTTATCTATAAATAGGTGACGATTCCAAGTAGAATGAGAGAGACACATACCTGGAGGCCCAAACTTCATTAAAATACTTCCTCGTTCGATATTCTCCCATCCATTCTATAGTTCACGAGCCTCGTTCGTGTTCTTGCTTTCCCCGGATGAGTTCTTGGACCACATATATTGGCTTGGAGGTATCATATTCTCACCATCAAGGGGCCATTGGGGGTGGATACTCACATGAGGTAACCTTAGGACACCACGAATCTTCTTAAACCCTCATCTTCTTCCCCCAAGAGTGTCGTGGATAAGGTTTTCATTATTTTATTACTTATTTATCATTCATATCAATGTAAACATTTATTTTCTTTAAGTTTTCATTACTAGCAGTATATTCGTAGCTTTCTGTTTCGTATATTTATATTTGTTTACATCATGTTTCGATGCTCACAAGCATACTGAACACATCAAAAGCTTTCTGAGGTTCTGAAACATGATGGCCACGTCCTTCTTATGTCACGGTCGTGTCATTTTTATAGACGCCGGTACATATATGCCTTCTTTTCCTAATGGCCGTAACATTCTGTTGTTACGACCGTCACGTTGTTCTAAGGCAAAAAACGTGAAAACCCCTTTTCAAAACTCTCTGTTTAGCATTTTTGTCTTTCTGTACCTCTTTTGTCTTTCTATTTGGTAATGAATATCAAATCTAGCCTTGGCAAAATAGGTTATGGTCTCCATTCTGCACACCTTCATATCTATATGTTTTGAGGATATGATAATATGATGGCCACCTCATTTTTCTTCATGTTTGTCAAGGCCGTCATATGCAGTTGTTATGACTGTGAGGTTTTTTGAAGCCAGTATCATGAAAATGTGTTGTAAACATTCTATTATTCGTATTTGGTTTTATGTATATTCTGTTTAGAGTTATTGCTTGTATAGAGGATGATGGAGGGCAGATCTAGCCTAAAATCAATAGGTTTTGGTCTCTATCCGGCATAGCCTATTCATTTAAGCCTGTTTTAGGCCACGTACGATGTATATACCTTTTCTTACCCCTAAAAACCATGGCCGCGACATTTAATATGTTACGATCGTAAGATATTTTTATTCTGTTCTTCGCGGTAATCATATTTTTGTCACGGTCACTCATTTTGTGACTATTGTTGTCACGGCCACAACAGTTGTTGCCACGGCCGTGAGTTTTGTGCATGACCAGTAGTTTAAATATGATGGTTAAGCCTCTTTTTCCTTGTTCTGTACAGCCTATTTACAATATGATAGGGACAGAAATAATGTTGCATTACCCTTAGAATCAATCTTGTTTGTTTTATCGCTTGCTCACATGTTTTTCGCTTTGTTTTGCTCAAACAATATGTGTGGCATATCTAGAAATAATAACTAAGTTGCATGACCCTTGGAATCATAGTTATGATCTTGTTTTGTTGACTATTTTTGTTTAAACCCTCTTTAACCTCCTGTTATGTATATGTTACATTTAAAAAGTTTACAACAAGAACTAATATTGACAAAGTAAAGGTCAACCTCACGGTTGGGCGAAAAGGATGCCTAACACCTTCTCTTTTCATACCTTAGCCCCCGAACCCTCTTTCTTTGGTTACGTTTTTAAAAGACCCACAATCTTCTTTTGTTTTTCTTAGTTTTCTCAAAAATCAAGTGGCGACTCCATTTTTCAAAGGGGTTGTCCTGATATCTTGAACTTTTGTTTTCTTAACAAAAAAATAAAAAAGAATATTTTTCTAAAAATATTAAATATCCGGTGCATCTCCTCCGTGAGACCTAAAGTATTTGCAGCTTTTTCTGCAACTTTTCTAGGGACTGATTTTTGAAAAAAAAAATCACAAGCGGGCTAAACTTGAAATGTCAATAATTCTTATTATAAACTTTTCATTGGTATTCACATTTTCATTTGTATATTTGTGTCCTTGGTTCTTGAACCCCTGCCCTGCCTACCTAATACCCCGGTCAGTTTATTATCTCAGAGCTATGTTGAGGAAGCCAGCAAGCTTTCTAGCCATATGCTTCCATAGATGTGGCAAAAAGAGTTATTGCGTACCGTTTGATCATGCCTTGCACCATTGTTAGCATTCGGAGGTATATTATTGACTTTATTCATAAGGTACACTGAGTGAAGACATACCAGTCTTTTCATGTGCATATAGATTCTTAGAATCCTTCTTTTAAGATCAATAAATCTTTTTGGGTTATGTGATTTTTGTTTTTATGAATGCTTTTGTTTGTATAGTTAGCACCCTAATTATGATTAGTTTTTGTCCTCTCGATCCGTCATTGAGGGTGAGTTATTTTGAGTTTGGGTCCGGCTAACGAGTCTTTTGATTTACGTGAGCCCTTTTAATTCATTGACCGGGGATAATAGCGTTGAGAAGAGAAGAACCTATACGCACTTGAGCCCGATCTTTGAGCATAAGACTCAGACGTACCAGTCAGTTGAGATTTTTGATGGTGGACCCAGAGCTGACTATAGCTGATATGATAAGGGAAATTTTGGAATTGCAATGGACTATTGAAGGAGTAAGTACTATTGTAACAAATCATGCTAGGATCCAGACTCAAGGTCAGGCTCAATTCCAAGCTTTGCAGATCTGGGTTGCAGACCCTAATGCGGTTGTTCCAAATGACCCCGAGGATGGTATTGGAGATAGTATTTGGGATGATAATGTGGGACCCGAGGGAGCCCAACTAGGAGTTTTATAGCCTGTCCGACTAAGAAACCCAAAAATCTTGGCCACCAAAGAGTCAATCTTGTCTGATAAGGTCGACAAGTTGGAGAAAATTTTGAGAAAAGCCCGAGGAGTTAAGGACTATATGCTAGGCGTAGAGGGTCTCTGATTATTCCCCCATGCTAAGTTTCTTGAGAAGTTCAAAATGCATGATATGGAGAAATTTCATGGCATCGGGGACTCGAGGATCCATTTGAGAATATACGTGGGAACTTTGTACGTGGGAACTTTTTCTTTAGATGCTACAAAGATAAGAACGTGGGAGAACATTGCTACAACATTTGTTAATCAGTACAACTGCAACATTCAGCTCGATGTCACTACTAGGGAACTCGAGACCACCTGGCACGAGGCCAAAGAATCCTTTGTTGAGTTTCTAACCCGATGGGGGGCTATGGCAACCAAAATGACAAACCGACCCACTAAGAAGGAACAAGTAAGAATGGTGGTTTAAAACTTGCAACCGTAGTTCCATAAGTATCTGATCACACAGCCATTGATGACATTTGAGCAGGTTTTTGATGCTGAGATATAGATAGAAGACGCACTACAGTTTGGAGATATTGAGAAGGGAGAACAGAGTCAGAAAATAGTCTGAAAATCGTATGCCAGTAATTTGAATAATTCCACCAATGCTGTAAGCTGAAGTTATGAAGTGAACTTGCTAAACCCCAACCCGAATCAGGTAAGCCCATCTACTCAGCTGGTTGCCCAAAATCTACCTCAAAACCAAAAGAGAATCTTCACCCAACTCACTATGCCTTTGACATCCATCCTGAGTCGTCTGATTGAGAGGGGTCTTCTAAAGCCTTTGGAGCCAACCACGCCACCAAATCCTTTACCACCTAGATATAACCCTACTCAGTACTGTGCCCACCACCAAGGGAACGGTCATTTAACCAACAATTGCATGAGGCTTTAGCATGAGATTTAGGACTTGATAGATAATAAGGTGATTCCTCCACTGATTGCCACTCAGAAATTGATGGATATAGAATATGATGAAGGGGAGAATGTACTAGAATGACACCCCATAGTCGAAGAACTGTGTGACCATGGAGGATCGTGGGAGCCGTAGGGCCCTCCCCCTCCATATGATTATGAAGACTTGTTTGACGTGGTATCGCTGCCGTAACTCTTTGAGCTGGAAGCTAGTATTAGTGAAGAGTCTGATTGGTTTTTGTAAAACGTAATGGGAATTGAGGAAAAGTTTTTGGGAAATGAAGGAGATAATGAAGAGAAAGCCAGCACAGATAATTTTTGGGCCTTTCGAGAGAAAGGGTGCATGGTGGTCAAGATTCAGAAAGTGGTTGACCAATTTGAAGAATTGTGAGAGCCCGAAGAGCAGATAGAGCATCTAACAAGGAGTGAAAGAAAATTTAAGCCTGCATTGCTAGAGAAGGGGCAACCAAGTAGAGGCACAGAGGAATAAGGAAAATAGGCAGAAAGAGCAGAAAGACATAATAGTGAACAGGAAGATGCAGTTCTAAAATAGCTTAAGAAGATGCAAGCCAATGTAAGCATTTGAGGGTTACTTATAGCATCTCATAAGCACCGACAAGCCATCCTAAAAGCCTTGAATAGTGTAGACATACCAATTGATGTCTCTCTAGACCAACTGGTTAGAATGCTCATACCCGAGAAATAGTCCAGTGTTATCGCCTTTAGTGACAGGGATTTTCCAGCAGAAGAGTCATCCCACAATATGTTGTTACATTTAACCATCAAATGTCTAGGGAAATGGGTATCGATTGTTTTGGTCAACAATGGTTCCGCCCTCAACGTATGCCCTCTGCGAACTGCTTACTGCCTAGGATTGAAGACTCAAGACTTTAAGCCGAGTGTACAGGGGGTACGAGCATATGATAACACGCAAAAGAGATGTCTTGGGATTGGTGACTTTCACTGTAATAGTGGGAGCTTTGAAAAGTAAAGTAGAGTTTCATGTCCTTGATGTGCCAGCATCATTCAATCTGTTGCTGGGAAGGCCATGGTTACACGACCCATCGATTAGAGCAGTCCCGGCCACCCTATACCAAAAGGTAAAGTGGATCAAAGATGGAGTAACTATCATTATACCAGGTGAAACTAGCTTGTCAACCCCGCTCAGTGATGTTACCCCACTTCTTGAGATCCAACACGGGGAGGAGGATTTGTTGTTAAATGGATTTAATTTTGACGAAACCAAGGCCATATAAGTTTGGATGAATGATGAGGGGAGTTATGTGAATCCAAGGATCATAGCCATGATAAAGGAAATGTCCTACTTTTCAGGCATGGGATTAGGTAAGCATATGTAAGGGATTTCAGAGCCAATCCCGGTGAACCACAATTACTATAGATATGGACTGGGATACAAGCCAAAATTGGAAAAATCAAGTATGGGAAAATATGAGTCGACGCTGAATGGATGTTTCATCAAAGAAGGGGACGATTTCCCTTACTATGGGTTTCCAAAACAATGGATAAAAGAGAAAACAAACAAGAAATTACCAAGGCTGGAGATCTTTTTCAGCCATCAGCTATTCGACAGTGATGAAGAGGCCGAGATTTGGCAGATGGGTTTCGTTGGAAAAATGCAGTCAGATTGGGCAGATATTTGTGAAGAATAAAATATGGAGTCTTTTTTCAATGAAGAGATGGTCTAGGTGCATATAGGCAATGATGGCAAAGACAAGGACGTGCTGATAATAGAAGCTGACGCGCCTCCAAATCACACCTCACTTATCATGAATGCAACTAAAATAAAAAAGAGTCAGTATTTTGAGTCTTTTGTTATGCATGATGTAACAAGTGAGATGGAGTTTGAGTCTGTTGAATTTGTCTTTACCGAGTCGGTTAACGCTGAGTCTGCCGAGAATGCATTTGTTGGCATCCCGAGCCCTTTTTTTTTGAGTCTCAGAGTGTAACCCCTTTTGAAATCAATGAAATGAAATTAGACTTTGCTTACTTTGCTGTATTTCAAATATTTTATCTTAATTCCAAAGATTTTAACAAATTCGAGGAGGATATCCCCAAGAATTAAAATTTTTAATTGAGAAGGAAGAAGGGATGCGAGCTAAACCTATAACCGAAGAAACTATTTTAATAAACCTCAATAATGAAAAAGATCAAAAAATGATTCAAATTGGTTCCACACTATTTTTAGAGAAACGTGAACAACTAATATTTTTATTAAAGGAATTTAAAGATATTTTTGCATGGTCCTATAGAGATATGTCTAGCATAGACCCCGACATTGTGCAGCACCAAATCCCTCTGTACCTCGATGCCAAACCCGTCAAGAAAAAAGATGAGAAGGATTAGGCCAGATTAGGCGCTCAAGATCAAGGAAGAAGTTAGCAAACAGATAGATGCTGAGTTCTTCATGGTTACAGAGTACCCAAAATGGGTCACTAATATTATTTCGATACCAAAAAAAGATGGAATGATCCGAGTATGTGTCGACTTCCGGGATCTCAATAGGGCTAGTCCAAAGGATGACTTCCCTCTCCACCATATAGACGTATTAGTAGATAAAACCACCAAGAACATGCTCTTGTCTTTTATGGATGGATTTTTAGGGTATAACTAGATTCTGTTGACTTTAGAAGACCAAGAAAAGACTACCTTCACAACGCCTTGGGGTACCTACTCTTATAGAGTCATGTCGTTCAGACTGAAGAATGCAGGAGTAACCTACCAAAGGGCTGCAACCACATTCCTGCACGATATGATACACAAGGAAGTAGAAGTATATGTGGATGGCATGATCATGAAATCAAAAATCCAAAAAGGACACGTCGTTGCACTTAGAAAATTCTTCGCGCAAATCAGAAAGTACAAGATGTGCTTGAACCCTCAGAAGTGTGCCTTCGGAGTTACAGCATGGAAGATGCTCAAATTCATGATCACACAACGAGGCATAGAGGTAGACCCATCAAAGATCAAGGCCATTCTCGAAATGCCTTCCCCAAAGTCCGAGAAGGATGTATGGAGCTTCTTAGGAAAGGATCAGTTCATCAGACGATTCATCACCAAATTAACCACTACCTGCGAATCCTTATTCCATCTCTTGAAGAAAGGGACCATGTTTCAGTGGGACTAGCAGTGTCAGGATGTCTTGGAAGCTGTATGAAAGTATTTGTAAAATCCTTCGATTTGTTCACCACTAGAACCCGGTAATCCTTTGATACTATACCTATCAGTGGCTGATTCAGCAATAGAATGTATGCTTGCATAGGAAGACAAAGCCAAGGTAGAAAGAGCTATTTGTTATTTGAGTAAGAAGATGATCGAATGCAAATGACAGTATACGCCTCTGGAAAAGACTTGCTGGGCGCTAGCCTGGGCATCCAGGAAGTTACATCATTACATGTTAGCATACCTGGTCGTTCTGATATCAAGGATAGACCCGCTCAAGTACCTCTTTGAGAAGCCAGTACTGGCCGGTGGTTGCCAATGCTAGCCGAGTTTGATTTGCAGTACGTTATGAGAAAATTAGTAAAAGGGAGAGCTGTTGCAGAATTCTTGGCCAACCACCCTATCAATAGAGAAGAAGATCCTGAGTTTAAGTTTCCCGATGAGCAAGTGTTGAAGATTGACAAGGATCTGTGGACCCTCTTTTTTGATGGAGCCTCCAACCAATACGGTTATGGGATAGGGATACTCCTTGTCACTCCCGATGATTCTCACATTCCTTTGGTTTTTAGGTTGAGTTTTGAGGTTACTAACAATCAGGCCGAGTACAAAGCTTGCTTAGCTAGATTGGAAGCTGCCTTGAAACTAGGGGCAAGAAAGTTGGAGGTTATAGGAGACTCAGCTCTAATCGTATCCTAGGAAAAGGGAGAGTGGAAGGTTAAAGAAAAAAGGCTGGTTCAGTATCATCGAGAGCTTGAGGTAATGATTCCCTACTTTGAAAGCGTGGTGTTTACTCATGTTTCAAAATTACAGAACAAATTCATCCATGCTTTGGCCACTCTAGCATCAATTTTAGACATACCACATGTGATAAGGATGAGGCCTTGGAAATTCAACAAAAGGATGCAGCTGCGATCAGCAACACCATTATTACCCAAGAAGCTAACGACGGACTACCATGGTACCACGACATTTGGAATTTTATCGAGAAGGGAGAATATATGAGCTGATCCCGAAAAAAAGACTTGAGAGCTATCAGGAGACTCGCTACACAGTTCGTGATCTGTGGGGGAAAATTGTGCAAAACAGGATATTTGGGAGTCAATAAGCTTTGTGTCGACACAGAGGAGGGACGTGAGGAGATGAGAGAAATTCACAGAGGGGTTTGCAGACATCATATGAGTGGGATGATGCTTGCTAAAAAGATCCTACGCCGATGATATTTTTAGATGACCATGGAATCGGATTGCCATCAGTTCGTCCGAAAGTGCCAAAAATGCCAAATTCTACGCAAACATCATGCATGTACCACTATCTCATCTTTATAACACGACCTTACCTTGGCCATTCTCAATTTGGGGAATCGACGTAATAGGGAAGGTTACACCCAAGGCATTGAATGGGCACGAGTTTATTCTCGTGGCAATTGACTACTTCACAAAATGGGTCGAAGCTAGCTCTTACTCAGTCTTGAAAGCCTCCCAATTAGCTAAATTCATCAAAGAAAATTTCATCTGTCGATACATAGTTCCACATGAGATAATTTTCGACAGCAGTTCCCACATTTAAGGAGAAGTTCTAAATCTCTTGGAAGAATATCGAATTATCAGCCATAAGTCTTCACTATACAGACCACAAACTAATGGAGCTATGGAGATTGCAAATAAGAATGTGAAGAAGATCCTACAGAAAATAGTAGATGGAAGCAAGAATTGGTCAAAAAAGTTACCCTTTTCGCTTTGGGGATACCGAACATCGATTAATACTTTTACTGGAGCAATGCCCTATACCTTAGTCTACGGAATGGAAGCAGTTTTTCCCATAGAATTGGAAATCCCGTCTCTAAGAATAATGGCTAAAAGCAATATCCCCGAGTTAGAATGGCAGAGGAACATATTCGAAGAGTTGCTCCTTTTTGACGAATGTATTCTTAGAGCCCTGCTCCATGTTCAAGGATATCAGAGAAGAATAGCTCGAGCATTTAACAAGAAGATTAAATCTCAAAACTTGAAGGAAGGTGACTTAGTCCTCAAAGAGATCAAAGCTCAGATCTTTGATCCAAGGGGCAGTTTCAATCCTAATTGTGCCGGACCCTATCTCATCAAGACCTTGATGTCAGGAGGCGCTACTGTAGATATCCCAATTTGACCTCGCCTAATCTTAGGTGAATCTGATGATGAAAGCAATTGGAAAGGTGATTCAGTACGATCCTTAGAAAATGATCCAAGCATAGTATTTGAACCCAATTATCAAAATCTTCAAACTAATAAAACCAGTTTGAACCGCCAACTCCATTGTGGCGACTGCTATAGAACTTTTTGAAAGATTTCACCTTTTTGTGGTGACCGTCAACTCCATTGTGGCGACCATCAATAGAATCTGTTGGAAGCTTCCTTTAATATGGCGACCGCCATGTTCATACCTGGCGACCGCCAACTCCAAAAACCTGGACGTGTTCCAGAACGTGTCAGCATCTCATTGGTTGAGCAATTCTATAAATACTGTACCCTCTTGTACGTTTTCAGAATAGAATTTTAGAGAGAGAAGCTCTACCGAGTTGCTGAGAGCCGAATCCCCGATATCAAAGTTCTGAAACCCTAGCTTGGATCATCGCCCGAGGATTGAATTGTCCATCACTATTCCCCGACTCGAGGTTTCTTTAGCAATCCAGGTATTTTGTTTGGATCTCCGGTCATTCTGACTCCATTTTTTACCTCTTTGGAGTGACAGGGTTAGTTTGATCGTTTCATTTTAATTATATTCTTGCATTGTTTATATAGTTGCTATATTCATGTTTGAATTCATATTTTAGTTTATAGAGCTTGTTTGTTTCATACATTGTACACTTGCACTAAAATATATTAAATAGTGCTAATATAATTTAACAATACGACTAACGATGTCGTTATTGTTATAATTCAAGCACTTATATTTTTATGGATGTACTTGTCAATACTACATTCATATTTACAAGCTAAATAGTTGTACTTAGTTTTTTTTTCTTTTAATAGCATTCTATTTCATTTTCTTTCTTTTCTTGTAATATTAATTTAATGTTCCTTTTTCTTTCAGCATTAGTATAATATTTCCTTTCTTTTAGCATTAGTATAATATTCATTTACAAGTATTTATTTTTCTTTTCTTTTTCTTTTCTTTTAATATTAGTGTAATTTCCCTTTCTAGCATTTCTTTTCTTTTCTTTTCTTTTTTTCCTCTTATTGCTAGCTTCATTTTTCTTATAATGTTTCGTTCTCTTTTTATTCATTTTCTTTTATTGTTAGCTTTATTTTCTTTTTCATAATGCTTATTTATTTTTCTTTTCTTTCATTTTATTAAACTCAAAAATTGTAAAAAAATCTTTTAAACTAATTTTCATCTTTAAATGTTGGTGTAAATATTCTCTTATTATAGTAGTTTGATTCTCTATTATTTTTTTTCTTTTCTTCTCTTGTTTCATTTAAAAATATAAAATAAATAATTAGATTTTTCTTTTATTAATAGCTTAATTAAGCATTTTCTAACCTTCTTATTTTGGTTTAATTCTTTTTTTTGCAAGTTTTTTTCTTTATTTCTTTTTCTTTCCAAATTAAATCATCAAATAATCTCTTATCACATTAATACATAAAATACTTGTTATTGAGTTTAATTACTTTTCTTTAGTGGACTTTTTAATATAGGATTTTTACATACTTTTTATTTTAGTTGTGCTTTTAGATAATTTAATAATATGCATGTTTTATATGTTAGTTTAGTGTTTACTCACTTTATTTTAAAATTTTGTTTAGAATAGTTTAGCTTATTTTGATAACAATTCATGTTTATGTAATTTTTAGCAATTTCTAGCATATTTTTGCTATTTTATTTAAATCATGTTAGTTTAAGCTATCTTGTTGATATTGTATACGGGTGTGCTCTATGTATCCTTTAGTTAAAAATTATATGTCGTAGGACTTAGAATTTTATTTTGGCGTTCTATATACACATGTTATGTATTTTTAATATTTAATTTTTGATGTTCTCTATTTGTTTTCACTTTATTTATTTGCATGCATTTGAAAAATCTTATTAAAAAACCAATGATGATTAGTAGAGGCCAATCTTATGGTTGGGTGAACGGGGTGCCTAACACCTTCCCTGATTCGTACCTTAGCCCTTGAACTCTTTTTCTCTAGTTAAATATTTTAAAAATCAGTAGCCATTTTTGTTTTTCTTGATTTTTCTCAAAAACCAAGTGGCGACTCTATTTTCAACAAAATGAGTTTTTAAAATTTAGCTTTTGAAGGTGTTAAAATATTTTTCAAACATCCTTTGGATTCTTTTATTTTTTACCATTCCAAAAATTTAAAATCCCTGTGCCACAGTATTTTCTGACGACTCTGCTGGGGACTGACTTAAAAAATCAAATAAGAGGGCTAAATTTGAAAATATCATTGGTTCTTAGTATGTATTTCTCATTTTTATTCTCGCATGTATGTGCATTGTTCTTCACACCCCCTACCTGGTCGACTCGATGCCCTGATTGTTTATCTGTTTTGAAAATTATTTAGAAGACGGACAAATCTTGCTGACTGTACGTTTTCATCGGTGTAATAAAAGAGTTTGGGCATACTGTTTGACCATGTCCTGCACTATACCAGGCATGGGAGGTATATACTCAACTCTATTCAAAAGGTATCTTATTCGATTGACCAAAATCGGCCTTTTGCATATAGTAGCTTAGAACCCTCCATTAGGTGCTGTTAACCCTAGTAGGATTATGTGTTTTGTTAATTATATGTTTTGATTACGTTTGTTAGGATTGTTTGTTTGGCTTAGGCTAGTTCTTTTTCGAGTTCGGCTCAGGTTTTCTGTTATCCCTTGTTATTTAGGTTAGTTTTTTCTTTAGGTTCTTACCCAAGCTTTGTTCTTCGCTTTATTTTGTTTTCATGCTGTAGTTTTTTTCTCGGGGTCATGCCTGTGTTTTGCTTTGAGGTCTCTAGCATAGTTTCTCTTTCTTCTTGGTTCTTTCTGGGTTGTTGGTTTTTCCCTCGTTGTCTTATTAGGCTCGCTTCTTTTGAACCCTTGTTAGACCCGTGTGAGCTAGTTTTGCTTATGTATAGGAGTGCTACCCGTTTTCTTTTAAAATCCTATATCAAATAGGTCCCTTTGGGCTAGTTCTATTGCCTTGCCAGAGTGCTGCCCGTTTCTTTGCTTAGTTTCTTTGGATAAATATTTCCTCTAGAATTTGGTTATTTTCCTTCTTAGCCATCATCTTGGTTTTTGGGTATCCAGTTGTTATGCTGCCAGTATAGGCCCAGCAGGGGCCTTGCTTCAGTTTCAGTGATTATTTGCTTATGGTTTGCTGTTTTGGATATATGAGATGTTTGCTACTTGTTGTCAAAATTCTTGTCCAGGAAGAGTTTAATATTGGTTATTCTGCTTTTGGAATCCAGGTTTTCTTCTAGTTTAGATTATTGAACCGGAAAGATTACAGTCGAGACGTGTTTGGGCTAGATCAGTGACAGGAAGACTTTATAGGATATCTGAACAACCAGCTGAATCATCTTAAATAGCAAAAAATGAAGTTAATTTGATAGCCTCAATGAGGTCATTCATTGAAATACAGAGAGCTATGGAGCAGCAAACCCAGGTTGAAAATGAGTGCCAAGAACATATCCGGGCAATTCAGGCATGTCTTCCCGGCGTGAATGGACAGCTGGATGACACAAGAAGGCACCACAAGTTGTTGTGCCACCTCGGGTCCCCAACCCGATTGTGACAGAAGAAGAGAACACTGCTTAGTCCAGGGAGTCCGCGTTGGCAGAGAAAATTGACTGTATGGAGAAGGTCCTGCGAAAGGGAAATAGAGTGGAAGAATACATGCTGGATGTAGGCGTTTTGTGTCTATTCCCAGATGCCAAACTATCAAAAAAATTCAAGATGCCGGAGATGGAGAAGTTTGATGGTACTGGAGATCCCCGAATCCACTTGAGGATGTATGTCGGCACTCTCTCCCCCATGGGGATTGACGATTAACTCAAGCCCCAATTGTTTCACCGATCACTTTCTGGGACAACACAAAGGTGGTTTCTCTCCCTAGAGGTGGCTAGGACTAGAACTTGGGAAGATATAGCCACTGCATTCATCACTCAATACAACTACAATGTTCAATTTGGCGTCACCACCCGAGAGTTAGAAACAACCCATCAAGAAAATCAGGAAACATTTATAGATTTTCTGACCTAGTGGAGAGGGAAGACAGCCAAGATGACAAACTGGCCTACTAAGAAAGTACAAGTAAGAATTGTGATGAAAAACCTGTAGTCCCCACTGAAGTGTTACCTTATCACACAGTCACTCTCTACCTTTGAGCAGCTATTCGACGATGGGGTGCAGATTGAGGATGCCATTCAGTCTGGAGATATTGAGAAAGCCGAGCCCAGTCAGAAACCAAGAAGGACCTTGCCTGCTAGCAACTAAAATAAATCTGCTTCTGCCAACTGTAGACACCCCAATTTGACCTCGCCCAATCTTAGGTGAATCTGATAATAAAAATAGTTGGAATAGTGCCTCAGTACGATCCTCGAAAAATGATCCAAACTCGAAATTTGAACCCCAATCATCATAACCTTTAAACTAATGAAATTTTGTTTAACCACCAATAACTTGCTATGCAAGCCATTCCAAAAGTGGCGACCGCCATGTTCATTAAAACGACTACAAATAGAACCTCTTGGAAATCCTAGCCAAAAGTGGCAATCGCCACCTCCAACCTGGCGACTGCCAACTTGCATTTTGGCGACCGCCAGTAGAACCTTGTGGAACCTTTTCAAACATGGTGATCGCCAACTCATAACTTGGCGATCGTCAACTCCAAATGGCCTGGCATACCCCTGAATGTGACAGCATCTCATTAGTTGAATAACTATATAAATAATGTACCTCAGCGTACGCTTTCAGGACAAAAAATTAGAGAGAAGTTTAGTGAGAGAAGCTCTGTCGAGTCACCGAGCAATCCGAAACCTGATGCCGAAACCCTGCCGAAGTACCAAGAGCCGAACCTCAGATGCCCTAACCTAGATATCGAGGATTGGATCATTGGCACCATTCCTCGACTTGAGAATTCTTTAGTAATCCCAGTACTTTGTCTTGATCCCCGGTCTTTCTAACTCTGTTCCTTATCTTTTGGAGCGACCGAGTTAAGTTTAATTTCAATTCGCGTATTTCTTTAGTTTATAGTTAGCCTTGTTTGCTATTTACTTTACCTTATGTAATTTAGTCTTTTTAATTAATTTTTTAATTCACACATCTATACTAAGTACATTGTCATTTTTTTATTATTTATTTCATCAATTTAGTGGTAATATATTTTGACAATTACAACTTATTAGTGTTGTTAATAGTTATAATAATGCACTTCACATTTAAGTTAAATAGTTATAATTAATTTCTTTTATCTTTTTAGTATTAGTTTAATTTCATTTACTAATATGTTTTATTTCCTTTTTCTTTTTCTTTCCTTTAATGTTAGTTTAATGTTTAATTTAATGCTAATATTTTTTTTTCTTTCTATTGTAGTATAGCTTTATTTTCTTTTTCTTGTAACGTAGCTTTTTTTTATTTCTTTTAAACTTGCTGTTCCTTTACTAGTGTTTGTTTTTCATTTTCTTTTTATTTTCTTTTAATATTAGTATAATTTTTTTTGTAGCATTTTATTTTATTTATTTTATTTTTATTATTAGCTTTATTTTTCATATAATGTTTCATCTTATTTTTTCTTTTAATGTTAGCTTAATTTTTCTTTAATAGTATTTTTTTATTTCTTTTCTTTTATCTTTCTTTGTTAAGAATTAAAACCCCATTAAAATTCTTTAATTTAGTTTTTCTTTCTTTCTTTCTTTTTCTTTTTCTTTTATTTTGTAAAGCATTAAAGTCCATTAGAATCTTCAAATTTTGGTTTCATTTATTTCTAATAGCACTCACTTTATTTATTTTCTCTTTTATTTTGTTTAAACATAAAATTCATAAAAAAGATCCCTTATTTTTAATTTAACTTCCTTTTAATAGTATTTTATTTATTCATCTTTTCTTTTATTTTTCTTTAACATGGATTCAAAATCTTTTAATCATTAGCTTAGTTTTTCTTCACTTCTTTTATTCTTAGTTAGAATTTAATATTTTAAAGCATGTTTTATGTTAATATAATTTTGGATTGTTTTGATAATATGCATTTAGCATCATTTGTTTTTTTTAATGTATGTCTTATTTACTTTCATTAAACTTTTATTTAGAATAGTTTAATTTGCTTTGTAACAATCTATATTTAGATAATTTTATCAATTCTTAGCATATTTTTTATTCTTTTATTTAAATCATGATAGCTTATGTAATTTTAATAGTATCGCATGTGAGAGTGCTCCATATATCTTTTAATTAGAAATTATATACCGCAGAACTTAGAATTTTTCTTTTAATACTTGTTTTATTTGGCGATCTATATACGTATGTTATATATTTTTCGTATTTAATTTTGAATGTTTTCTCTTGCCTCAATTTTCTTTATTTGCATGCATTTAAGAAATTTTATTAAAGAACCAATGATGATTAGTACAGACCTACCTTACGGTTAGGCGAACGGGATGCCTAACACCTTCCCCGATTCGTACCTTAGAGCCTAAACCCTTTTCTTTGGTTAAATATTTTAAAGATCAGTAACTATTTTTATTTTTTTAGTTTTTTTTTAAAATTAAGTGGCGACTCTATTTTCAACAAAAATAGGTTTTCAAAATTTAACTTTCAAGGTATTAAAATATTTTTCAAATATCTTTGAATTTCCTTATTTTTAATAATTTTCAAAAACTCTAAAATTCTGGCGCCACAGTATTTTCTAGCGACACCACTGGGGACTAGTTTATAAAAATAAAATAAGAGGACTAGAGTTGAAAATAACGTCGGTTCTTAATAAGAATTTTTTATTTGTATTTTCGCATGCATGTGTATTGTTCTTTAAATCCCCCTGCCTGGTCAACCTGATGCCTTGAATGTTTATTCATTTTGGGGATTGTTGGAAAGACAGGCAACCCTTACTGACTGTACACTATCAGAGGTGCAGTAAAAGAGTTCGGGCATACTGTTTGACCATGTCCTGTATGAGATGTATATACTCGGCTCTATCCAGAAGGTACCCTGTTTCGATTGACCAAAATCAGCCTTTTGCATATAGTGGCTTAGAACCCTCTATTAGGTGCTGCTAACCCGAGTAGGATTATGTGCTTTCTTTAATTGTATGTTTTGATTGCGTTTGTTAGGATTGTTTATTTGGTTTAGGCTAGTTCCTTTTCTGGGCTCGGCTTGGGTTTTCTATTATCCTTCAATTAGGTTAGCCTTTTGTCTCTCGGTTCTTACCCGGGTTTTGTTCTTTCCCTTGTTTGTTTTTTCACGTCGTAGTTTTCTTTTCAGGACCATGCCCGTATTTTGAAGCTTCTAGAAGAGTTTCTCCCTCCTCCGGGTTCTTTTTGGGTTACTGATTTCTCCCCCTCTTTCATTTACGCTCGCTTCCTTCAAACCTTTGTTATACCCGTGTGAGTTAGTCTTGCTTTCCTACTAGAGCGCTGTCCATTTTTTGTTAGAATCCTAGATCAAATCGGTTCTCTAAAGGTTAGAACTGTTTCCTTACCAAAATGCTGCTTGTTTTTCTATTTAGATGAACCTTCCCTCTAGAATTTAGTTGATCCCCTTCTTAGCCATCATTCTAGCTTTTGGATCATCCTATTGTTATGCTGCCAGTATGAGCCTAGCAGGGGCATTATTTCAGCATCCGTGATTATCTACTTATGATTTGCTATTGTGGGTATTTGGGATGTTTGCTATCTATCGTCAGAATGTTTGTCTGTGAAGTATCTGATACTGGTCATTCTTCTTTTGGGATCTAGGTTTTTCTGTGGGTTTACCATTGTGCCAGAAAGATTACAGTCGACACGTGTCTGGGCAAGATCAGGGTTAGGCAGAGTCTATAGAATATGTGAATAGCCAGCTGAGTCATTGAAAATGGCAGAGAATGAAGTTAACTTGACAGCTTTGATGAGAGCTATTATTGAGATACAGAGAGCTGTGGAGTAGCAGACCCAAGCTCAAAACCAATGTCAAGCACAGATCCAGACAATTCAGGCCCGTATGCCTATTGTGAATGGACAATCAGAGGATACAAATGAGAATGCCGAGGACTTTTGGTACGATAACCAAGGATAAGATGCACTACAAGTTGTTGTGCCACCTAGGGTTCCCTGCCCCGTGGTGGTAGAAGAAGAGAACACTGCCTAGTCTAGGGAATCTGCGCTGGCAGAGAAGATCGATTGAATGGAGAAGGTGTTGAGAAAAGCTAAGGGTGTAGAAGAATAGATGCTGGATGTAGGCGATTTGTGTTTATTCCTAGATGCCAAACTACCCAAGAAATTTAAAATTCCAGAGATGGAGAAGTTTGACGGTACTGGAGATCCTCGAATTCATCTGAGAGTGTATGATGGAACTCTCTCCCCTATGGGGATTGATGATCAACTCAAGGATCAATTGTTCCACCGATCACTTTTTAGGGCAGCACAAAGATGATTTCTTTCTCTGGAGGTAGCCAAGACCAAGACTTGGAAAGTTATAGCCACTGCATTCATCAGTCAGTATAGCTATCCAATTGGACCTAAACACCCGAGAGCTAGAAATAACTCACCAGGAGAACCGAGAATCATTTGTTGATTTCCTAACCCAGTGAGGGGGCAAAGCCGCCAAGATGACGAACCAGCCTACTAAGAAAGAATAAGTGAGGATCGTGGTTAAGAATCTACAGTCCCCGCTAAAGTGTTATCTTGTCACACAGCCATTTTCTACCTTTGAATAGTTATTTGATGCTGGGGTACAGATTGAAGATGCCATACAATCTGGAGATATCAAAAAAGATGAGCCCAGCTAAAAACCAAGGAGGACTTTTCCTTCAACCAACCAAAACCAATCCACTGCCACCAACCTCGTGTCTCGCCCAAACGTGGTGAATCTTTTGAACCCTTCATCTTCCGTTTAACAATCCAACAATACCCAATAGTCAAACAACGACCAACAGCAACAAAGGCTAAGGAGGGTCTTCACTCCCCTCAACATTTTATTATCCACAGCCCTGAATCGACTTATCGAGAAAGGGCTTATTAAGCCATTAGACCCCATGCCCGTACCTGATCCCCTACCGCTGCGATTTAATGCTTCTCAATACTGCGCTTTCCACCAAGGTCACGGGCATTAGATTGATAAGTGTATGAGACTGCATCATGAGATCTGAAATCTCATTAAAAACAAGGCAATCCCTCCACCATCTGGTAATCCAAAGCCTAATGTCACGACTAACCCTATGCCAAACCATGCTAAGTAGGCTGGGGTAATTTACATGTCCCTGGGGCAATTAGAAGATCCAACCTGATATATCTGTTCAGCGTGTCTACCATGCCCTCATGTTTCAGCTACTAAGTATCAGACAGCATGCTCATTTATTATGGCTAGAAACGGCCGAGATAGGATGGAGTAATAGAATGATAATGCCTAGGGATGGAATCAAATGGTAATCCAAGCCTACCAACAAGAAGAAGAGGAATGCAATGAGGAAGACGACTGGCCATTAGACTATCTAGCCCGGCCCTATGGGTTCGGCCACGTGCTTGATGGCATTACTCTTTCCTAACTTTTTGAGAAAGAAGTATATGTCAATGAGATGTAGTCCTATTGGTTAGTAAGGGTAGTTCTAAAATCAAATGGAGCTGAGTGGATCAATTTCTAGGCCGCTCGAGAATAGCAGGTGGATTTTATTGTTGAGGACATCTGCGAAGAGGTTGATAATACATGGGCTATTGAGGATGATGAGGAAAGAAGAGAAAGAGCAGTGGTTGGCGAGTTAGATGATCGGTAGTCGTTTGAAAGCCCTCTCTACATAGACGAAGTAAAGACAGACCGAAAGTATAATATCGGGATTGTGAAATCTCGAGGTTGGTATGGAACATCTAACCAGGAGTGGATGACATTTTAAGCCGACTCAGTTGCAAAAAGTGAAGTCAAGAGGGAAATGGAAAGAGAAAGAATAAGAAAAAGAAGATGACGCTGTGCTGAAGCAGCTTAAAAAGACGCAGGCCAATGTCAGCATTTGGGACTTATTGATGGCCTCACACAAACATAGACAAGCTGTGTAGAAGGTCCTAATCAAAGCAAGTGTTTCAATAGATGCAACCCCCGAGCAGCTTATTAGACTCTCATTCTGCCAGCTGTAGAGCCAAAAGTTATTTCCTTTTTTGATAAGGATCTGCCAGCAGAAGGGAAGAATCATAACAAATCCCTGCACATAATCGTTAAATGCTTGGAAAAGTGGGTCCCGATGACTCTCATTGATAATGGGTCCGCGTTAAATGTTTGTTCGCTTAGAACAGCAATTTTCTTGGGACTAAAGCCAGAACATTTCACACCTAGTAATCAAGGAGTCCAGGCCTATGACAACACGAGAAGAGATGTGTTGGGCTTCGTATCATTCGCATTATTAGTAGGGCCTCTCGAGCCATCAGTTGAGTTCCATATATTGGACGTACCGGCCTCTTTCAACCTGTTGCTAGGTAGGCCGTGGCTGCATGACCCGAACGTATAGGCGGTGCCATCGACCCTTCACTAAGAGCTGAAACTGATAAAGAATGGGATAGTTCTGACTATTCATGGGGAAAACAGCATCCAACCCCCAAGAGGAGAAGGCTCAACTCTCTTGGAGGTTTAACATGGCGAAGGGGACGTGTCGCTAAGTGGCTTCCGAATCAATGAAGCGCAGTGTTGGAGGCAATACTACCAAGATCATTATTTTTGTAAAATAATTTTTGATAAAAAATTAACTGGACGGGTAAACACCGAAACGGGCTCCAGATAAAAATTTTGACGTCGAACAATCAAAAATAAACCCGCGTAACCAAAGTTAATTTAGAAGAATACCTCTTGTAGATCTAATCTTCAACTACGACTTGATTTCGAGTTGAAGCTCCTGTCAGATCTTCTACCGTATTCCCTTATGCGATCCTCCGAGAACTCGTACCGGCAGAATCTCGATATATTTAAGTCTTAGGAGACAAAAATAATATCATAATAATGATCATGAAAAATCTTCTAAAACTGGTTCATCCTACCCGCATATATATAGGGCTGCAGCAGGGACTTGGGGAGTAATTATGCGTAAGACTTCTAGTAGAACACAAATACCTACGGGCGATTTCTGTAATTACGAAAAGTCGCAGCAGTTTTTATAATTTTTATAAAACACTGAATTACAGTTCACACCACTAAAGAACTACAATTGTACTATGACCCATAATCTCAAGACCTTCTTGCATTGAGCTCCTGTTATTAAATATTTACCATTTCTCCCAACGTTAAGATTCTCGATACCTACCAATTAAATTTAATTACTGATAATTTAATTTAATCAGCATCTTTATATTCCTTAAATCATTCCGCTTAACTTATTTGACCGCCGGATAATTAAATCTACCTAAGGGTTTAGCATGGTCAAAGCTTATAAACATCATTAAGGGGGTATCGTCAATCCCGATCGGGACATGGATTCCGTCAATAATTAATATTTGCCAAATAAATAATATCGCTATCCAACTCACTGGGAATATAGACGCATATAAGATCGCACCCTCTAATGAATCAAAATAACGAATATTAAATATATGCAAATCAATAATTATTTCCGGATTAAGAGGATAAGCACTATTCATAATAATCTTGGGATGTAAATGAATTTATATAGGTAGTAGTCAGTACTAAATTAATTACCCCAAATGTCCCGTTCAATACACACAAAGTGTATTGGAATAGAGAGTCGGAACAATCGACGACGCTATTATCTATTTTTCGTAACCAAGACAGGTCTACGAAAACTCTGCGTCACTATCATATCGATGGTATATCCATTTTCATCTAAACTATGAAAATAAAACTTATATTCTGTAAGAACCTAAAATCTGGTCTTCTGTGTGTAAGCCGTACTCTACACACCAGATTAAATAC
>JAOTRH010455266.1:0-29658 GCA_034768845.1 Heliamphora exappendiculata | reverse complement strand
AGCGGACCAGATCTGATGTGCAGTATCCAGAAGTAAGAAACTGCGACTAATGGAGGGCTGCATAGAGTGTAACAACCGGGACATAACAAGGGCATTTTCCTCTATCCAGCGTGTGCGAGAAGAACCAATGACTGTGGGCTGTTTGGTTTCACCAATGATATACCCAGACATACTGCGAGCAGTGATGGCTAAACTGCAGAAATACAACCAAATTAAATAATTGCTACCATCAAGCTTGACATGACTAATCTGAAGGGACGGATTATAGTAGGAGTCCTTGAACGAGTCAATCTAGTGTCTTCATGACTACCAGAAGGTTTTCCTGTATCAGATATGACTATGGGAAATCAAGAACAAGCAGAATGAAACAGAAGGGAGTAATGGACTGTAAACAGATGCAAACCAAGTAGATTCGAACCACTATAGTACCAGTAAAGACCAGAATCGCATACCAATCGCAGCAAAGCCAAAAAACAAAATTAAGAAACGGCTGGAAAGCAGCAACTAAACACCCAGGGATGTGTCGAAACCCTCTGAAGAAGACTAAACATAGCCAAAAGGAACAGATCCGAGCGAAACAAAACCAGGCGCGAACAGCTGAACAGAAAAAAACTTCACCCGAGCTTGAAATCAACCCAAAACATCAAAGAGGGTTGATTTGTGCCTCTGACACACTGAGTCGGCACCCATGAAGGAGAACCAGGTCATCAATTGAAGCAGAAACCAGCGCAATCACGAGATGACAGAGAAGCCCTAGTAGAGCCGATATTTTGAAAATTTAGGAAAAACCATGAAACAAGCATAGAAAAAATTGGAAAAAATCACAAATCGAGTGTAGGGAACCAGACAATCATCAAGGAAAGTTTATTTTTATTTTTATTTTTTATTTACAGTTTCGAAATCAGAAAAATGAGGAGAAACGAAAACAATCAAGAATTGTTAAGAAGTTTACATAGAATCGAGCTCTGATACCATATTAGAATTATTGCAGAGAGTCGGAGAGAAAATGAGGAAGAAAGAGAATCAGAATAACAATGAATGAGAGCGCAACAACTTAGGATTTACACCATATCACTTGTTATTTATAATAGAACCAAGAAATACAAAAAGTACAATAATACCCTCAACTTAATAATGTTCTTACACCATCTTCAGCATACACAATGGCATGAATTCTAGCAGTTGGATCCTCCAGAGTCAGCCTGATTCTGTATGTTTTAAGGGGGGAGAAGAAGTCCTCAGCTCGCCATGGAAATACTGCAATGACCCGAACCACACACCTGAACTTAGCTGTTACCTGCAAAGAACAAGCTCATTCAGCTAGAAGTGACATGAAGATGCATTCAATTCCAGCAACTCACATGGAAAATAACCTAAAGAACATTCAATTTTTGACCCCACTTATCAGGAGAGCCAGCATCCACTTCCAATTAAATCATCCATTATGATTTATTTCAAATACTGTAAACACACTTCAAACTTGTAATGCAATATTGGTATTACCCTATTCATTTTGTTAGACGTAAGATAATATTTTGGATAATCATCTCTAGCTTATAGGAAATAAAGATTAACTCATGTACTTAATTTATTTTATCGTCGAAAAAGAATGAGGGGACAAACAAAGGCCCCTGATATTGCATAACACTATGATGGGTTGGCTACAAAATCATTAGTAGAACACAATTGACTAATTTCCAAAGGAAATCCAAGCCTATGTTGCTTGGATTGCGGATTGTACTGGACAAGACCAGTAACATGGTATGGCACATGCCCAAAATTACAGTACAATGGGTTAAGTTTATAGAGATTACAATATTAAAATGCATTTTTTTCAGGCGATAAGTATTCCATAAACAAAGTATTACTTTTCAAAATATTCATATAAAACACATTTTACGAAGCATTGTAACCATTTTTTAAAATATTTTTTTAATAGATTTTGTCTTGACAAAGATCCACTTTTACTTTATTTAGCTTACCACGCTTGATTTTTTCTCGTAAGAAAATTATTGGAATAAATAGGAAAGACGTGGGAAATCGCTTGGAATGCTAAATTCACCGTTTTACAATGAAGGCTAAACATGTTTCGGGTCGTGCATACCAAAACATAAATTGCTAGGGTGTTAGCTAAATAGTAACACAAATCCAAACATAACATCCAGACCCTTGCTTCCAACTCCCCTCCCTATGAGTATGAACCTTTATCTTGCAATGAACATCAACCTGTACCAGAATACATGAAAAAGGAAAAAGGAAAAAGAAAAATGAAAAAAGGCAAAAAAATTAAGAAAAGGAAAAAATAAAAAAGACAGCTATCTAGTTGACTCTGCTGTCTGAAATAAAAGATCAATGAAAAAATCGAAATAAACAACAAAAATGATTATCCTTTTTCTTAATTACAAGACTATAATTTCCATCTGAAGAAAAAGTTATTGTTTTCATGTCATTGCCACTCTCACCACTCACCATTACAAGTGGATGACCACTATTTACCACCACTAAAACGACCCTCGACAACTAAAAGCATCAACTTGATTCTTCCTTACATTTAATGAAGTTCAACAGAAAACCACTCACCATAACAAGTGGATGACCACTATTTACCACCACTAAAACGACCCTCGACAACTAATAGCATCAACTTGATTCTTCCTTACATTTAATGAAGTTCAACAGAAATAATGAATCCTGCATAGGTTCCTAACGATTTCAAACCAAAAGATATCCATA
Organism: Heliamphora exappendiculata; assembly: GCA_034768845.1. Classification (NCBI taxonomy): domain Eukaryota; kingdom Viridiplantae; phylum Streptophyta; class Magnoliopsida; order Ericales; family Sarraceniaceae; genus Heliamphora; species Heliamphora exappendiculata. Next base: position 26,925 of record JAOTRH010455266.1, on the reverse strand, counting down.
CCACTATTTTCAATTTATAGCACACATCATTCTGCAGAGTAATTAGAACAGTAGAAGGAAAAAACATAATTGGAAGAAAACTTGAGAAAATGCCTCCAACCAAGAACAACCAGAAGTGAAGTAAAACTAAAAGTAAATTCCTGTCTAGTTAAATGTCTTCCCAACAAACAAGGTGTATATATACTGTTGCCAACTTATAGCATAGATCTCTCTTAAAAGAGAAAACAATAGGAAAGCAAAAAAAAAAAAGTATGATCAGGATAGGAAACACATGAAAACTCCCTCAAAGCAAGTGTTAAGGCAAAGTTCCCACACTTTTCTTTTCTTCCTTTTCTTTTTCATTCTTTCTGGAGTAACATTTGATTAACCTTGACACTGTACCTGTATATATAATATTGACAATCATCTTTGCAAATGCTTATTTTTTCTTTTAATTTTGGTGATGGGAGGGAGAAAAGAAAACGAAATTACAGCAAACATAAGATACCTCTGGATAAGTGAGGACATCCATTAACGTAACGAAAGGCACATCCTCATAATCGGTCTCTGAAAAAACATGAAACCTAAATGTGAGCATATATACCACTAAATAAATCCAGAAAGTTCCAAACACAAAAATGACAATCTAGGAAACCAGATATTTTTTCTTCTTTTCTTTTCAAAAAAAAAACAAAACAAAACAAAAAAGAGGCTTTCCATAAAAAAAAAAAACAAAAACAAAACAAAAAAACTTAAAAACCTGTAATATGAGAAGACCACGGAAAGCTTGACAGTGGCATCCGTGCCCATTTTGATGACACCCGCTCGTCATAGTGCCTAGACCACAAGGTATTGCCCCTAAGTTTTGTGAAGAAATAATCAACAATACAGGTTTATGCCATTACTGAAGGAAGCATTATGACCTTTGGGACTGTAATACGAAAGGGTCATCATTGGGCAAATATCGAAGCTTAGTAAAGGGCATCAGCAAACCACGCCACAGTCCGGCATGAAGTTCACAAACTACATTAACAAATTTCACCCATCTGCCACTTTTTAGCAAGTGAAGGCCAAGCCTCTCATTGCCTTGATCAGCAATAATCCTCAACACAGTTCCAACAGCCGGGAATGTACATAAAATATCTCTTGACAAGGGAAATGATTCCAACTGTAATGGAAGCGGGTTTTCTATTTCATCTTCTAGCCTGTAGTTCACAAATAGAAACACTACAGTTATTTTAATAATATATTATTAATTGCAGGAGTGCATATAGTTGGTAACAAAATTATTTCTTAGGAACATAGATTTGTAAAAGTTGAATCATAAAGCACCCATTTAGGATTAAAAGAGAGTAAGAAGTGTTAGCAAAGATGGGACAATATTATTGCTATTAACCAAGTCTTAAACCTTAATGATGGAATACATAATATATATAATGAGAGAAAACCATAAAAAACCTTAATGATGGTAATAATACTAAACTGCCCTTTAGCTATATGTAAAATACCAAAAAAGAACACACCCTGACACTCCCCTCAAAGTCATGATGCGAGCCCAGAGAGTAGTGAGAGTTTGTCCGACAAAAAACGAAAACAAGCAACAATGTGAGTTTTCGTGATGAAACAAATGGGAGGCTAATAGTGCCCAATTGAAGGTGTTGACGGACAAAATGGCAATCAATTTCAATATGACTAGTATGTTCATGAAACACGGAATTATGGGCAATATGGATGGCGCTCTTACAGTCACAATAAAAGGGGGTAGGAGAATCAGAAGAGACCTAAATCACACAGAAGCCACCGGACCCGGACAATCTCAGTAGTAGCATGTGCCATAGCACGATATTCAACCTCAACAGTGAAATAGGCAATCACAGACTGTTTCTTACTCTTCCAAGAAATAAGAGTCATTGAGAAAAATGCAAAAGCCAGTAGCATACTTGTGATCAGAAACATCACTAGTCCAGTCAGCATCTGCATATGCCTGAAGACTGAAGAGTTAACGTGGAGGTAGAGAACAACAAACTGTGAAAAATAGTATGCTGGACATAACGGATGATATGGAGCGAAGCACCCTAGACAAAAAGCTAACATAGATGTTATGGGTAAAAAAATTCCTGGTAATTTTGTTCACATCTTAGATCATGGGTGGAGCAAGGAGCAGAGACAAATTAGCTGACGACATGAACAGCATAGGCAATATTAGGTCTGTTCACGATGAAATAGGCCAAACACCTAACCAGCTCCTGATAAATAAAATGATCTTCAAGAGGAACACATCAAAAGAAGACAATTTTGCATAGAGTTCAATGGGAGTGTCAAGCATCTTATCATTAGTTAGACTGGCACGGTGAAGTGTGAACAGTCTTATGAGCATACTTAGTCTGGGATAGATGATAACGCTTAGGTGAAGAAGCGACCTCGATACTGAGAAAATATCGAAGGGACCTAAATCTTTTTTCTCAAATTCCCGAAACAAATGTTGCTTGACCTCAAATATGGTGACCGAATCAAAACCAACGATGATCATGTCAACCACCTATAATAGCAAAACAATGATATCAGTAGATCTATGTCGGATGAAAAGAGTAGAATCATGTGAGCTACAATAAAATTCAATCTGTATGATAGTAGACTAGAAACGGTCATACCAAGCACGTGAGGATTGTTTGAGACCATAAAGAGCACGACGAAGACGACATATCTTGCTCGGTGGATGAGGAAAACCCGGAGAAGGTTGCATATAAGCTTTCTCATAAAGATGTCCACTGAGATAGACATTCTTGACATCAAGTTGAAAGAGAGGCCAGTGACGAACTGTAGCAACAGATATTTTTACCTGCAGCGTGATAAAATCCTAAGTACCAATCTTCTAAAGAGAAGATAATTCATCAGACATTGCATTAACCCAATTAGGATCAGTACATGCTTCTTTATAAGACTATGGCTCAAAATAAGTATGAATAGAAGTCAAAAAGGCACAATATAAAGGGGAGAAACAAGTATTCGAGAAACCAAGTCTTACCGACGGGGTGTGGGTACGCATTGGATAGCGACGGTCAGGAGGGGCAAAAACCTCAAGAGCAAATGGAGCAGGGTCGTAGTTGGTGGATACAGGTGGAGAAGGAGCAACCGGATGACGGAGTAAACCAACAGGAGAAAGGAAGGCTGAGATTAACGGGAGGTAAGTGGAAGATCATGTACATCAATGAAAGAAGTAAACTCCTCGGAGGACACATTAAGGGGAAAAGGATCAATATGACCTAAATCGTCTTTGGAGACAAGAGCATACTTGGGAGGAAGATTAAAATAGGCTAGACGCTCAAGAAACACAACATGATGCGAGACATAAAGGCGTCTAGAAGGTTATAACACCGATATTCTTTTCGATGGAGGCCATACCATAAGAAGACACATAGAACAGAGCGAGCAATGAGTTTGTTCTGTTCTCGTTTAGGGAGAAGAACGAAACATGCAAAACGTAATACACGCAGCAAGGAGTAATTAGGAGCATGTTCGAAAAGTTTCTCATAAGGGGTTAGCTCAGAAAAGAGAGGAGATGGCATATGATAGGCTTCTCCCCAGAAGACAACAAGAATAGAGGAGGATAGAAGAAGGGATCGAGCTGTGTCAAGAATATGCCGATGTTTCCTTTTAGCTCGACCATTTTGGGCCAAAGTGTGTGAACATGAGAATTGGTGAATAGTACCAGAGGAATCCAAAAGGTCTATAAATTCAGTTAAAAAATATTCTCCACCCAAATTTGAATGAAAAATCTTTATAGTGGTAAAAAACTGTGAACCATAAAATGAAAATCACGATAAATGCGAAAGAAATCAGACTTGTGAGACATAAGGTATACCTAACATAACCGACTATAATTATCAATAAAGGATACATAATAGACTGAGCCACCCTTGGTGGCAATGGAAGAAGGGCCCCAAACATCAGTATGGACAATCGAGAAAGGAGAGGTAGAAATGTACTTCTATTAAAAGATAAAGTTGACATGTTTGCAAGTTTACAACTATTGCACTTAGAAATATCACTAACAGACACTTTTCCTAAACTACCAGACTAAACTAAAATTTCTAAACGGTCACTCAACAAATGGCCTAAGTGAGAATGCTAAGGTAAAAGGGGAAAGAATGTTGATCTAAAGAAAATGAAGACAGGGCAGTGTTGGACACCACGGGAATATACAAGCTCTCTAGAATGTAAAGATCACAAGCTCTACGCCTGATCCCAATCTGTTTCTGTAACCTCCGTCTTGAACAACACAACCAATACCAAAAAAATAATAAATTCAAAACCAAAATAAAAAAAAGCTAACTAATAGACAGTAAACTAATAGACAACTGTGGTATATAAAAAATATCAAGAATAGACAAAGCGAACGAGGTAAAGGGGACAACTGAGCCAATAGAAATAACATGCATAAGGGAGCCATCAACAGTGCAAACAGTGATAAGAGACGAAGGGGAAACACAATTGCAAAGACAAGATAGAGTTGACGTCATAAGACAAGACAAACTTGTCGAAGAGGAACCATAATAAAATATCCAAGTCAAGGGTAAAATACCTAAAAAGTAAAAATTACAAGAACCTAAATGAGAAGTAGTCATAGAAGTATGTGACAAATTCTCGAGAGATGCAAGCAAAGCCTGAAATTGACGAAACTGATCAAACAAAGTCTGGGATGGAAGGGAAGTAGATCCGGTGGATGCAGGTGTGGCAAGCGTAGTAGAGGGGCGATAAATCGGAGCAGAGGTACACAAAGATGTATGAGAGGAAGAATAGCTCTTCTGTGCTAACTTAGGGCACACTGACTTCCAGTGGCTCTTTTGATGATAGACTACACTCATCCATGGCAGCACATGATTTTGGCTTTCCCATGACCAGAAGCAGATGAAGAGAGGAAGCAGGTAACAGTGAAGGGCGAGAATTAACATCGTCTGATGAGGACGGGTGGCGAAGATTGACTGAGACAGAATGGCCATCTAAGCAACCTTGAACCGTGTCTCTTTACAATAAGCTTGCAAACAGTCCCATCAACAGAGGACAATGGGGAATGATGAAGAATGGCACCACAAAGTACCTCAAACTAATCACGAAGTGCTATAAGAAACTATACGAGGTTTTGTTTTTCTCAATACTAAATATAACTATTGAGGAGTTGCAAGTTGGAGGATTCCATTATCCATAAGTGCTAATTGATCCCAATAGGTTCATCTCATTGTAGAATTCTTGGTTGGATTTGTCATTCTGCTTAGCACTTCGAATAGTCATCTCTAATTCATATTGTATGAAAAAATTGGATGTTGATACATATTCTGGAGATAATCCCACAAATTGTTTGGCGGTCATATATTTGGAGAAATTCATGCTAATACTTGGTTCCACCAAATTATGAAACCAAGTAAGGACTTGTACATTTTCCATCTCCGAAACGGCAACAAATGAATCATACCCCTCAGCCTTAGGGATTGTAGGTCGGATGGTTGAGCCGATTACATATCCCCATCGGCCTTTTCCAAGAAGGAAGTTTTTCATAATACTCGACCAATATGAGTAGTTAGATCCATTCAGCTGGATGCTAATAGCTTGCAAATTGTCATCTTCCATGTCGAAAGAGATGACAAACAAATAACGCAAAGCAAATGAACAAATCAAATTCGAGACAAACAAAATCTCCCCAGCACAATGAGCTCAGTTAATAGAAGGAAAAAGTTAGTAGCAAGGATTGGATGGCAAACTACAATGTGCCAAAAAAACAACCAAATCTGACCAAAAAGAAGCTTCGACGAGGGTCGTCTGTGTGTTCAAAGTTCTCCGGCAAGGGTAGTCGAAAATTACAGAGGCTTCAGAGTAGGGATGGCAATGGGACGGGGTGGGGTCGGGATGAGCTTCCCCATCCCTGTCCCCTATTTGATCGGGGCGAAGAGGGAAAAAATATTGGAGAAGTAGCGGGAAAGAGGACAGGGATGGAAATATTTCGGGGATAGTTTTTAAGATTTAAAAGAATGATATTAATAAGAGTTTTAAATAATATCATAAATAAAAAATAATAGTTAATGAATCAATATAACTAAAATACAAAATGTAAGAAATAGAAAAGAAAAATCTGAGATAAATATAATATTTTAATATTTTGGACTTATTATATTTATAAAATATATATTTTAAACATGTATTAATATTTAAAAAATATTTATTTTATGTAATCGCGAGGGGGGGAGGGAAAAGGGAGCGAGGAAAGCAAATACCGTCTCTACCCCGTTTGTTATCGGGGGCGGAAAAAACCTGCACAAGCAGGGCAAGGACGAGCGAGGATGGGAAAAAATTGTCATCCCTATTTCAGAGAGCTTTGTCAGTGGTCAATGAATCAAAAGGAAGGACTGTTGGTGGTCACAGAGGCTTCGTCGAAGATCGGCGGTGGTCGTCGGGAGTTTTCAGTAGTCGCCAGACCTAAGGAAGGGTCAGCGAGGGTCGTCGGTGTTGTTGAACCATGGAAGAATGTTGACTAGGGTTTGCAAGGTTCACGAAGTATGAGAACGAAGAAGAAGGAATATAGGTGCGTCATGGGTTGTCGAACCTCGGAGAAGGTTCGTCGGACCTTGAGGAAGGCTCGTCGGTGGTCGCCAGACCTAGGGGAAGGCTCGTCAATGGTTGAGGTGAGCAGCGGCTAGGGTTTTGCCAAGATTGTGCAAATGAAATCACTATTTTGCTTTTTTACTTTTTATTGAAATGTCTAAATTGCCTTTACTTTTAGTTTTTAAGTTGTAGTGTTTGGGATATTGGCACGGCTTTTTTTTATTTTTGTGAGTAAGGTTGACTTTTTTATATAAGGGTATTTTAGTAATTTTGTTTGAAAAAAAGTTAGGGTATTTGGAATATGTATTTGCTTTTTTCTTTGGATTAAGAGATGAAAAAAAAATTAGTTAGCTTTTTGTGAAACCAAGCAGTGCAACTTAAAAGCAGGCTTTTTTACAAAAAAGTTGACTTAAAGGCTAGTCGAAACAGGCCCTAAATTGCAATTAAAGTGATAGTCAACCTCAGCATGCTTAGTGCGCTCATGGAAAACATGATTATTAGCAATTAAGATGGTTGCTTGATTCTCATAAAACATCTCCATAGGTGTAGAGGTCGTGATGCTGAAATCCTAAAGAAATGATTGAACCCACAACATTTCACTGGCAGTATAAGCCATAACACGATAGTCTGCTTTGGCACTGGAACGAGCAACAACATTTTGTTTTACTACGCCAAAGTGACAAGATTATCGCCGACAAATGTACATTAATCAGAGCTAGACCACCGATCAAGTTGACTACAAGCCCAATCAGCATCAATAAAGTCAATCACATACCGGTGATCAGATGGATTATATAACAAGCCACGACTTAGGACACGTTTCGAGTAACGTAATACAAACTGACTGACAACTCTAACGGCATATATGGTATCAGAACGAGTACCGATAAGATAAATCAACTTCCCAACAAGCCTCCAATAATGATCAACATCCAAAAAAGACGCCCATGTTCAACATCAAGCTTAACAGTAGTTTCCATTGGAGAGTCAAGAGGTCGGGTCCCTAAAAGATCAGTCGTAAAGAGAACAAGATGCACATATTTTCATTGAGAGAGAGATATATCCTGAGAGAAGCAAGAAACTTCAATACCGAGAAAAATAACGAAGAGTACCCAAGTCCTTGGTATGAAAGTGTTGCCCTAAATGTCGTTTCAGATCAACAATACCAACCGAGTCATCACCAGAAATAATGATATCATCATCATATACAATCAATATAACAGTGCCAGTAGATGGGTAATGAACAAAGAGTGATCAAAGGTATAGCGTAGAAACCTATATGCGAGCGTAACAAAACTAAATCTATCAAACCATGCACGTGGAGACTTCTTTTAGCCATATTGAGCCTTACACAAGTGAAACATAAGATGCCCACTACCAGGAATGACATAGCCAGGTGGTTGCTCTATATACACCTCCTCGTGAAGATCACCATGAAAAAAAAGCATTCTTAATATACTTGAGAAAGATACACTTACAAGGTCAAGGAGAAAACTTATTATTAAGTCACCAATTGTTCCCAAAACTTAAGCTATTAAGAAATGTGCCCAACAATGTATATCAAGCTATCCAACACTCCCCATCATGTGCGACTCTGTCTCGCACGTGGAGAAGCGAGCAAACTGAACAAGTGCACCAACACATAGAGTGCACAATAACAAATATAACAGGAAAACATGCACATCACGAGACTTGAACCCAAGACCTCATGAAATTATAACTCTGCTGCCATGTTAAGTCACCAATTGTTCTCAGAGCTTAATCTATTAGGAAATGAACCCAACAATGTATATCAAGCTATCCAACACTTATCATGACTGGGATCAAGCACATGCACAAAGGCAGTACAACCAAAATCACGAGTGAGTGAAAAAGTGAAAAATTAGGATATAAAAAAGAAAATGGAGATTGATGATCAAGAACCACAAGCAGCATGCGATTAATGAGATAACAAACAACAAAGATGGCATCACTCAAAAAATGTTTGCGGTACCTATGCATGAAATAACAAGGTACGAGCAGCATCTAGGCAATGACAATGCTTACACTCAACAAATCCATTTTGTTGAGATGTGTGAGCACAACTTCTCTAAATGATGCCATGATCAACACAAAAAGAATCAACAGCAAAATGCAAATATTTTAAAGCATTATCAGATCGAATAACCTTAATGCACTTACCAAATTGAGTATGAATTGCATTATAAAATGTGGAGAGAACATAAGGTAATTCAAATTTGTATTTCAACAAAAATAAGCAGGTCAAACAAGAGTAGTCATCAACAAAAATAACAAAACAATAATATCCATTAGTACTTGGAATTCGAGAGGCAGCCCAGATGTCCGTATAGACAACATAAAAAGACTCTGATTGACTGCTAAAACTACTATAAGAAAAGGAATTACAGTAATGTTTGCCTAACTGATAGGCTTCACAATAAAAAATGGACACATGACTCAAATCAAGAATGGCCAACTTAAGTTTGGCCTAAATGAAAATGCCATTGAAGACGAGAAATCGTTGCACTCAAGTCAGATGGATTGCTGGAAGCAAAACTAGGAGCAGTATCAAGAGAATAGAGCCCATTCTTTTCATGCCCCAAATCAATCATTTTCTTAATCTTGAGGTCCTGGAAAATACAAGTAGGGGAAAACGTTACCGAGCAGTATAAAACTTTAGTTAATTGTCATGACCTGTTTTTTCAAATGGTGTCCGTGACTGGCCAGTGAGTTAAACTCACCAAAGGCCTCTATTTTCCTTCCAAACTTGATTTTGTAAATTGATAACTTTTAAAAAGGAATTCATTTAAAATTCATTCTAATTTTAGATACATGATTTATTAGCAAAATTTAATTTATTTGTTGAAAAGAAAACGAATTATTTGCTTCTGACCAAATCCATTCCAAACCCTAGCGATCTTACTTTAAAAATTTCCCATAGCGTACTAATAGGTGCATTCAAACATTATTGACGTCATAACATATGGCTATGTGCTATTTACAAAAATTTGACAATAAAGGCAAAAGAAAAACAATATTCCTCAGTTATTCTTCTCCTTTATCCAGTCATGCATCACCTGAATACATAATATCAACATCCATTAGCAACACTAATGTGAGTGCACAGATATCTGAATTATTACTAGTTTCTCAATTTCAGAATGATATCATTTAACGATTCTACCAGTGATTCGTAGAGAGCGACCCTACGAAATGGAGATGATCATTCCACAGTCACCTGGCCGTGACTCACCACCCTTATTACATCACTTCGCTGGTATGCTTTATCGTCCTCCAGCGGCCGGGACGCCGTTTAAACTATCATTCTCCTTCTTTATAATATCACAATTTCATAATCATTTTTAACAATTTCGTTAACATTCGATCATATCAATATCGCATGGATCGTTATAAAGTAGAAATTTAAAATTTTAACTAATTCAGACATCAAGTGACTCACTTGGTCTAGCACAATTAACTTGCTCGAAAGATTTCCAAATCTAGAAAACAATACACCAGAAAGCAATATTGTAGTTATGGTTTCATATTTTAAAAGAATACTCAAATTTATCATACTTTCGTATGTTTTTCCTATAATATCCTCTTTTAATTTATTATTAAATATCAAATTATCATATCACTCCACTTTTAATATTCAACAATTTAATATTAAAACCAATAGGTGACTTTTATTATATATTTTCTAAAATACAATGTTTATTATTCTAAGTTTATCAAAATTTTAGATGAATTTTACATAAATTTAGATTCTATTATGTTTTATAAGAAAAATATAATATAATACTATCTTCTAATTTATTTAATAATTAGAGTAATACGTGATTAATAAAATAACTTCTATTTTTCTAAAACATAAAATAATGTTTATTATTTATTATTTTATACTTGTCTAACTTAGTGTGTATATATATATACATACATTTATAACAACAATAACGTAATATATATTATCCTTATGCATTTTATTATGTAACTTAATAATAGAAAATATGGTTGATAAAACTTTAGTAAATGAAAATGCTATAAGAATATCTTCATTATAAGCATAGATCTCGTAAAAAAAATTATCTTATTTAGTTTCTCAATTTAATTATCCTAACGTTATTTTAAATTTTTTATGTACAATACAAACTTTATAAAATATCTTGTATTTTATAACTTAGTTTCTTAACAAACATGTTCTTACAATCATAAGGCGTAAAATTATCACATTATTTTTAATTATAAATAATAGTGACTTTTAGAATTTATTACTTTATAATTGTCTTAAAACTAGCATATATATTCATATAATAATACTAATAATAATAACATATAATTTAGAGATTATAATATTTTTATAATTTAGTTACATACTTCTAATTCTAACTCATTATGTTTTATAATATGTTTCTTATATATATAAAGATTTCATAAGGTTGCTAATTATTCCAATGCATACAGTAAAAGAGAATCCATGCAAGAACCAGAAGGGAAGGCAGCGACGCGGGGAAGAAGAGACTTCCTTGGTTTTTTCGTCCAACTTCAGACTTTCTGTTAGGACAATCCGGATGTCGGATTTGACGGCCGTTTGCAGCTATGCGAAGATGGTTGTGAGGTGGTTCTAATCAAACTTACGGCGGCAAGTTTAGAGGCCCGTGGTGGCGGCGGTGGGTGGCCGAAAGTGGCTCGGAGAAACCATTTTCCAAATTATTTTGAATAGGATAGTTTCTTGGTTGGCGGTTAGGAGGTGATTTGGGGTGACCATGGCGTGGTGTCGGGCGTTAGAATATATTTTGAGATATTTTTTCATGATTGAGATTGTCAAAATATACAATCATTACTATTGATATTTTTCCATTATTGTGATTTAGTTTCCTAGTTAGTCTATTCCATTATTAGGATTTCTATAGCTTATATATTTGATGTATTCTTTCGTTGTAAATCAAGCCTTTTGACTCAATATGCAATAATAGTAGTCTTTACTTTGTTTGCTAACATGGTATCAGAGCTACCAAAACCCTAGCCACCATAGCCACCGCAACCACCACCGACGACCGCTTCACCCTCCGAGAAAATCCACTTTTGCATTTGAAACCTTAGGCTTCCACAATCTCACCTCTGCATCTCAGACCTCTCGTCGACCCATACCTGTCGTGACCCTTTGTTGCCTTATTGCAACCTTCTGCTGCCTTCGCGACCCTTCGCAATCGCCACTCATCGCAATCTGCAAATCCTAATCTCTTCACGATGTCGAAACCCTAGATCTACTTCTTCGATCGTTGCAAACCAGCCACCCTAGTTTCCCTCTCCTTCGATCGTCGTTGAAACCCTAGATTTACTCTTCCTTGAGTTGCGAAAACCATAGTCAAAGGCTTCTGCGACTACAACCAACACTGACGACTTTGTTGGGTCCTTCCTCCTCTCTGATTGTGGCCACCGACACCCAAAACCCATAGCTCAACAACCCTTTGGCCTCAAAAACCCTCTGCCGAGACTCCTTGACTACCAGCGACTTCGCCGGACCCCCTTACCAACACCAGTGACCTCACCGGACCTCCTCTAGTAGTCTGGCGACCTCATAGCAGCAATATTGGTTTGTGGTTTCAGTTTGGTACTGTTTGTATTGGTCTGTGATTTTCGCTTGGTACTGTCTGGCTCCTGGTTCAACTATTGGCACTGTTTGGCTCATTGTTCTTACTTTTGTTTGGCTCCTGGTTCTCCTTAGCACTGTTTGGCTTCTAGTTCTTATTTTTGGGTACAATTTGGAATTAGCTTTGGAATTAGTTTTAGTACTACTGGATCTTGCTTTCTGTGCTTTAGCTGACGAAAAATTGCAAGTTATAGTACCAAATTGCATGGAAATTCTTCACAATGGGCATCTGTTTCTCTTTAGACTCGAGAATTTAGATACGAATTCAGGCATGTGATTTAGGTTTTCTCGTCTTTCAGTGATGCTTCAATCTCCTCAGTACATTATCTGTTTGAGCAGTTTCAGACCACAGACCATGTAGGTATCTTTTGGGCTCTAATCTCATGCATCTGATATGCCTACGTTCTCTTCAGGATTGCATAGTTCTTATCTCACTGCTATTTTCCTTACTTTGATATTTGATTCTGGTTTTTTGTATCATATGACACCTGATTTGTCCAGTCTTAGTCATTGTACTTCCCCCACTTCTCCAATTTCTGTTTCTACTGCCAATGGTGCTTCTATGCAGGTTGTTTCTATTGTTTCTGTTATTCCTTCTTCATTCACTTCATTATGTATACTTAATGTCTTTTATATTCCTCAGTTGACTATTAGTTTATTATCTATTAGTCAGCTTTCTGACTCTGGTTTTGACGTTGTGTTTTCTTCCTCTGATTATGTTGTTCAGGATCGGACATCCCAAAAACAGGTTGGGACCAGGCGTAAGATTGGTGATTTATATGTGTTGGAAAGTTTGCATCTGCCTTTAGGTTCCTCCTCTGCAGTTTTATCTTCTTTTTCTTCAGATAAGCACTCTTCTCCTTTTTACCTTTGGCATTTTCGGTTAGGTCATCTGTCTAGTGACCGTATACAACAGTTAGCTCAGTCTAGTTGCTTGGGTAAAGTATCTGCCAGTAACATTTCTAAATGCAGTAGTTGTAAACTTGCAAAAATATCAGCTCTACCCTTTCCTACTAGTGCTTCGCTCTCTACATCTCCTTTCTCCATTATTCATACTGATGTGTAGGGTCCTTCTCCCATTGCAACAAAAGTCGGGTCAGTGTATTATGTCTTCTTTATTAATGATTATAGTCGGTATTGTTAGGTGTATTTGATGTCTCACAAATCAGATTTATTTCGTATTTATCGCACCTTTCATTCCATGGTTCACACCTAATTTTCTACAACTATCAAGACCCTCTATTCTGATTTGGATGGCAAATATTTTCTTACCAAGTTCACTGGCTTCTTAGCTGCATCTGACACTATTCATCAATCTTCATGTTCTGACACTCCTGCACAAAATGGTAAAGTTAAAAGAAAACATCAGCACATTCTTGACACAGCTTGTTCCCTTCTTATTTCATCATCTTTTCATGTCACTTTCTGGGGAGAAGCAGTTCTTACTGCAGTATGTATCTTCTTAATCGCATACCTACACCTCTTCTTTCTGATATTTCTCCTTATGAAAAATTGATGGGTCACCCTCCCAATTACTCTTTGTTACATGTTTTTGGTTGTGCTTGCTTTGCCCTCCTTCCCAAAAGAAAGCAAAATAAACTTGGTGCCCGTTCCGCTCTGTCTTCTTGGGTTATGGTATTCAACAAAAAAGATATCGGTGTTATGATTCTGTATCTAAACGCATTTACGTCTCTCGTCATGCTGTGTTTCTTGAGCGTTTCTCATATTTTACTCTCCCATCTAAATATGCCCCTCTTCCCAAAGAGGATCTAATTGTTATTGATCCTTTTTCCAAATGATGTGCCTTCCAATGAGTTTTCTCGTACTCTTGATGTTTCTGAACTTCCTTCTTAGTCTCGTCCTTCCGCTGTTTCGTCTCTCCCATTAGTCTATTCTCATCGACTGCCTCCCCCTTCTCAATACATATCCACTAGTTCTGACACAGTTCCACTTGTCTCTGTGGATCCTGATCCCCCTAAATAGCGCTATCCTTTGCGTGCTCGTACTCCACCGGTAAAATTTAATTTTTCTAATACCTGCTTTTCACCTTTTTATCGTGTCTTTTTATCTGTTATTCATACTTACTTTGAGCCTCAGTCCTATAAGGAAACCTGTACTGATCCAAACTGGATCAATGCCATGCACGAAGAATTAACTGCTCTTCAGAAGACCCATACTTGGGATTTGATTCCACTGCCTACCGATAAAAGCCTTATTGGATGTAAGTGGGTTTACAAAGTTAAAACTCATTCTGATGGTTCTCTGGAGCGCTATTAGGCCAGGTTAGTTGCTAAGGGATTTTCTCATAAGTATGGCATTGATTATGAGGAAACTTTTGCACCCGTGGCTAAGATGACTACAGTTTGTACTTTGATCTCTGTTACTACCATTTTTCAATGACCTCTATTCTAATTGGATGTCAAGAATGCATTTCTCAATGAGAATCTCAATGAAGAAGTTTATATGCGCCCTCCTCCATGTCTTCCTCATCCTCTTGGTACTGTTTGTCATCTTCAGCGTGCCCTTTATGGTTTGAAACAGTCCCCTCATGCTTGGTATAAGCATTTTCAGTCTACGGTTACTCAGATTGGTTTCACTCATAGTTCTCATGATTCTACACTGTTTCTCCGTCACACTTCTACGGGGTCAATTATTTTGTTATTATGCGTGGATGATATGATCATCACTGGTTCTGATTCTACTGCTATCTCTGATATGAAACACCATTTGTTTCGTGTATTTGAAATGAAAGATTTGGATTCTTTGCTATACTTTCTTGATATAGAGGTTGCTTCTTCCCCTGCAGGTTATCACCTCTCTCGATCAAAATATGAAACTGAGGTGATCCACCGTGCTCGTCTCATTGATGATAAAGTCGTGGATACTCTCATTGAGTTGGATGCTAAGTTCTCTCCTTCTGATGGCGTTCCTCTTAAGGATTCCACTGTTTAGCGAGAGCTAGTTGGGTGTTTGATCTATCCTATTGTGACTCGTCTTAACATTGCGTATGCCGTACATGTGGTAAGTCAATTTGTCTCTGCTCCGCACTCTACTCACTGAGTAGCTCTACTTCGCATTCTGCATTATGTTTGTGGCACTATTTCTCAGAGCCTCTTCTTTTCTTTGTCTTCACCATTGACTCTTCGGGCTTATGCTGATGTTAATTAGGCTGGTGATGTCTCTGATTGCAAGTCTACTACTGGATTTTGTGTATTTCTTAGTGAGTCCCTCATTTCTTAGAAAAGAAAAAAACAGTCAGTCATTACTCATTCTACTGCTGAAGTTGAATACTGTGCCATGACTCATGTTACTGCTGAGATTGTTTGGCTCGGCTCCATTGGCTTCTCTCTGATTTGGGTATCTTTCTCTTCTCCTACTTCTCTCTACTGTGATAATAAGAGTACAATCTAGATAGCTCATAAATCTGTCTTTCATGAACATACGAAACATACAGAGATTGATTGTCACTTTGTTCGTCAGCATCTTCAGCTTGGTATTATTGATCTCCCATTCATCTCCTCGTTATTGCAGCTTCTTGATTTCTTTACCAAGACTCACACTTCGGCTCGTTTTCGATTCCTGCTTGACAAACTCTCTTTGCTCACTGGGCTCGCATCATGAGTTTAAGGGAAGGTGTAAGAATATATTTGGAGATATTTTTTCATTATTGAAATTGTTAGAATAAACTATCATTATTATTGATATTTTTCTATTATTGTGATTTAGTTTTCTAGTTAGTCTATTACCATTATTAGGATTTCTATAGCCTATATATTTGATGTATTCTTTCATTATAAATCAAGCCTCTTGGTTTAATATGCAATAATAGTAGTCTTTATTTTATTTCTTTACTTTGTTTGCTAACATCGGGGTGGCTCTACAGTGGTGCTAGGAGGCTGAGAATGTGGTGGATGGTGGCGGTGGTGGATGCACGGCGGTGATGGTTTTTGCAAGGTGGCGATGGTCACGATGGCCTCGATGATTGGTGGTAGGGCTAGATGGTGGTGGTTAGGTGGTGGAGAGGTAAGCGATTGGTGGTTTAGTGATGAATGATGGCTGAGAGAGAGGGAGAGATAGAGCTAAGGGAAATAAAGAGAACATGAAAGAGAGAGAGAGAGAGAGAGAGAGAGAGAGAGAGAGAGAGGAGCGCTCACCAGCGGCGGCAAGGGCGACAATGGTCGGCGTCGGTGATGTAGGTGGCAATGTAATGGAGGTTCGGTGGTGGCTAGCGGTGCTTATGGTGGTGAAGGGTGGCACAGCTTGAGACGTTGTGTGAGGCTTGCTCTGTCTTCAGCTTCCTTTATGATCTTCTTTATGTAACGTTCTTTCTAAATGTTCAGTTGCTTATTTTTTATTTGTTTTGTGATCCTAGTTCAGATGGGAATTCTATTTATGCATAGGTTTCTTTATTCATTATTTAGTCCTTATTTCTTTTCTTAATTAGTTGGTTGTTACATTAATAGTAATTAACTATGTCAATAATAATGGCTAATAATACTGTAATTATTGTTGTAACGGAAATTTTATAGTTAATTAGTATAATTATTTTTTGTAACGGAATCAGTATTAATTTTATGATTAATTGGTACAATTATTTTTGTAACGGAATTAGTATTAATTTTATAATTAATTGATATAATTATTTTTGTAACGGACAACCCATGAATGGCTACTAATTTCGGTCAATTTAATTCTGTAACAGATTATTATTTAACCCTCTAATTAAATAATAAAAATATTTTTAATATTTTATTTTATTTATTTATTTACACGCGCACACACACACACATATATATATATATATTGAAATTCTTGCCGGATATCACAGATTGATAGAAAGCAAATTAAAGGAAAATCATGAACATAAAAACTGAAAGGTACGGTAAGGTAAAAGAGAGAGACGAATGGAGAACACCTTGACCTTGGATAGGTCGAGATAAACCATCAGGTGAGACAATATGATGCTTAATAGGATTCAAGTTAGAAAAAAAACATGGATTACCAGACATATAAGAACTAGCAGTAGAATCGAGAATCGAAGATGGAGGGGTAGGTAAGATCGCACATGCAATATTACCATAATTTGCTAAAGCTGCAATAGAAGATGGAGGCAGAACAATGTGCAATGTAAGAATTATCTTGCTAAGTGTAATAGTGAGAGCATCATTAGAAGTGGAAGAAGACACTTGGCTAGAAGGCCCAGAAGATGTTTGAGACGGGACCTGAGAGAATCTATCAGGGACTTGATGAACATATTATGGTTTACCATACATGGCCCAACAATAAGGCTTAGTATGGTTAGCAACATTGCGTTTGATCCTTAACCCCACAGAGATCTGAATCCAACACAAAGAGTACAGAGACAACCATGAAATTCTCCCAATGTTGCTTCTGTTGCTGCACATCAGTAGTGAAAGGACGGTATTGTAACAATTGATCCCACATACTCTTAAGCTGACTATAGTAATTAGATAAGGACTTCCCAAACTGTTTGATTGTGAAAATCTACTCATATAACTCAAACTCGTGAAATATTATTCAGGTTCGAAAAAGAATCGGCAGGAGAGTCCCAGATCTATCAGGAAGTATCACAAAACTCCACAATTGTAGCAATATGAGGTTCCAAACTATGCCATAACCAGCCCATAATAATAGAATCTATTGTCTCCCAAGTAGAGAAATTGGAATCACCGTCAGTTGGAGGAGGATTTGTGATGTATTATAACTGTTACTTGCCTTTGAAAAGAACTTTAAATGCATGTGCCTGGCCAAATAATTGAGACGTGTTTTTTTAAGGTAATTTTTTCTTCTGTAAGGAAAAAAGCCAATACAGAAATTTATGCCCCTTGACCAGGGATCTAAATAATGGCCGTTACGTAACGAATCGGCTGTTACGTAACAATATCATAGAGTACCGATCCCGTTTTGCAACTCTGTATTGACTTTACAGAGAATCCCATGGGTACCTACCGTTACGTAACGGGAATTAGTAGAGTATCGGCCTGTGACGGCTGTTACAGGCGATACGGGCCCCCCGACACCTCGACACGATGACAACAGGGAGAACTCACCTTTATTCTTTTTCTTTTGTCTTCATCGAACATCTTTAGCCTCTTTCAAACTTCATTCGCCTCTTCTAAACTCATCTTCCTCTTCGAATCTAGGGTTCCTGCGTTGATTTCGGTTCGGATTTGAGATTTGCGAACTCGTTGATTTGTGATTTGGGTGTTGCCGACTTGCCACTATCATGATTTGGGTTTCGAGTGGAGTTCGAATGTTGGATTTGGGATTTTGGATGATTTCGGTGGTGTGTGAATTGCTGCGTGCGGCGATTTGCTGATTTCGGTGAGTCGTGGGCTGATTTAGGTGATTTCGATGGTGAGCGGCGTGCAGCGTGTGGTGATTTGCTGATTTGGGTTATTTGTTTTTAATTTGTATGTTTTTTAATTATTTTAATTAGTATTTAAATTTTCATTATAATTTTTATTTATATCTTTATTTTTGTTTATTTATTATTTTCTTCAATTTATCATCTTATAAATTATTATTATTATTATTATTATTGTGTGCAATATTTAAATTATGTATATACCTTACCTCATTGATATTATATAAAGTAAAAGTAATATTGTAATATTATTTTAGTAACTTTGTTTATGATATATAAAAATCATAAAATAATAATATTATTATATGTATTTTTTTTAAATTTTATGTTGCTAATTTAATATATAAAATATTAATGCAGAGTGAATAAAATCACAATACCACGTGAAAACTCAGGGGTAGAGCCTAGTGACGATATTGGATGGAACTTTGCAGATCCAGTGTCAAATAACAGGCATAAACTGTATTGCAAATTATGTTGAAGGTTGGTTACTGGAGGAATAACTAGATTAAAGCAACACTTGGCACATCAGACGGGACAAATTAAACTGTGCCCAAATGTGTCTACAGAAATTAGAGAAAAAATGATGAGACACCTCCAAGGCCAGAAGGAGAAACAAATTGACAAGAAGAAGCAAAGAGAAGAATTAGCTACACAAATTAGAGTTTCTAAATGACAGTATGGTGATGATGATGATGATGATGGTAGAGAATGTATTAATATTTCTAGTGATGATGAAGATCCTGAAATGACTATGGCAAGACGAAAAAGTGTTAAGAGCATAGAGAGCGAGAGGAAAGACAAGAGGTTTGCAGCACGTTTCGGGCAGAGATATGATACAGGTAGTAGTAGCAGAACAGGTCCGGCAGGAGCACCAAGTTTGCCAAGATTGGGGCGTCAATCTGCTAGTGTTCGAGAAAGTAATAGTACTGGTGACAGACAGAAATGGATAAATCCAAACGCACCAGAAATGAGATTAGCTGCAATAGATTTGATGTTACATCGAGGTAACAAAAGCAACAAAAACTGCCTACAAAAGTTATAATGACTTTGAGGACCAAATTAGGCAGGGCAGTTAGTCAATTCCTCATCTATGGTCGGCATTTAGCCAATGCAGTTCTCATTCCTTAGTTTAAACCAATGTTGGATGTTGCCATAAAAGTGGGACCAAATGTGAAACTCCCAACTCCATATGATGTAACTGAAGTTTACTTACCTAGGGAGTATGAGTTAATCAAAAAGTAGATTGAGTCCCACGAGCCTGTTTGGGAGAAGAGAGGTGTGACAATAATGTGTGATGGGCGGACAGGGCCTACTAGGAAGCACATAATTAATTTCTTAGTTTACCGCAATCGACGAACAATTTTTCACAAGTCCATTGATGCCACAGATGTGCGTAGCAAGACATCAGAATACTATTTAAGCCTACCCGATAAAGTCGTCGATGAGATTGGAGAAAAATATGTGGTACAAGTTGTGATGGATAACGAAGCCGCTTTGAAGCTTACAAGAAAAAAACTTATAGAGAAGAGGCCGCATCTGTACTGGACAGTTTGTGTAGCTCATTGCATTGATCTCATATTGAAGGATATTGACAAGAAAAATAGTGTGGCAAAAGTGTTAGATGAAGACAAAGAAATCACCAGCTTAATCTACCAATACAATTGGTTTGTGAATTTAATGAAAAATTTTACCAATAATAGGGAATTGCTACGCCCTGTCATCACGCACTTTGCTACAAATTTTATTACATTAGAAAGTCTTGTCAAACACAAGGGTGGTTTGCAAGAGATGTTCTATTCTGACGAATGGAGAAATTCTAAATGGGGCAGGGACAGACATGAAAAGGGATGTGAAGTGCAAAAGAATGTAATGGATAGGGACTTCTGGATTAAAGCCAATAAAATTTTGAATGTACAAGAACCCCTTGTTAAGGTACTTCGACTGGTAGATGGCGATGAGAAACCTACTGTGTTTTATTTATGAAGCTATGGATAGGGCGAAACTCGCCATTCAAACGTACTAAAAGGATTATTGGAAAATAATTAATAAAAAATAAAATTTTCAATTGCACCACAACTTGCATGCAGCTGGTGAGTTAACTTAAATATTTACAATAGCTAATTGAAAATTGAAATGTCATTGACATTTGAATCATTTGATTTGAGAGGCTAGTTTCTTAATCCACAATTCCAATACGGGTAAGGTCTTTCCAACCACACGGAAGTCATAAACGGTGTCAAAAATGTTATATAAAGGTTGGAGTCTGACATTGACAATCAAATTAGAGCTATAAATCAAGTAAGTTAATTACTTAATTATCATATTAAATCAAGTAATAAAAAATAATAGTAAGTGATATTTTGATAATAATACTAATAACATTGTCGGCAATATTAATAGATTTTACAGTTTTGAAATAAATGAGATTATTTTAGTACGGTAATTGCCCAACGAGTCGTGCATCATACAAATCCTGATAATATAATAATACAAGTTATGCACAGTAGTCCACCATTATAAATTAATTTTTATATTTCCCAATTTGTTATTATTACTAATATGCATTTTTTTTTTTTTTTGGTTAATGTAGCTAAATGGTAGATCCATTATGGTGCATCTACTCCGAATTTCAAAGAATTGCTGTGAAAGTGTTGAGCCAAACTACAATGGCCTCTAATTGTGGGTGTAATTGGAGTACTTTTAGTCTCATCCACACTAAGACGAGGAATCGGTTGAAATACATGAAGTTAAACAAATTTGTTTATGTGTACTACAACATGCGGTTGAAAATCAGACATGCTATAAGGAGGAGTCAAAAGGAGATAGAAGATCATTTCAATCCAATCAATCTTGACTACATCTTTGAAGAAGCTGATCCACTTGCTCCGTGGTTACAAGAGAGAGAACAACCAACATTAGATGGACAATATAATTCTGATTGGTTGAACCTTGATGATGCAACCAACCGAGCATCAACTGAACAAAATAGCCCTTCTACAAGTGCATCCAATGGTGGCGACGGTGGTTTGAGTCCACTTAGTAGCAGCCATACTGATACTAACTCACCCCCTTATGGAGGCAATCCTGGTAATACGCAACATAAAGGTGAACCCTCTAAATATAGACATACTGATACCGATAAAGGCAATTCACCTTTTCGTGGAGAACTAAGGATGCATGCCTTTTGTGATGAAAAAATTGGAGATGATACTCATTTGATGCACTCCCGAAGGCGCAGACGTCGATCAAGCGAGGCACGTGATAACTATGATGATCATCATGTTATGCACCAATTTGGCGAGCTTGGATTTGGAGGACAACCAGGCCATTACCCACGAGGGCCACGACCACATCCCATGTACCCTCAGGGCCCTCAAGGGCTTCAACCTTTATACTATCCTCCGCCACCCCCTCTCTACTACCATCCATCTCCTGCAGCTTATCATCAACCACCTACGGCTTACTATCCTTAGTATGATACGTCACAGTATGGTTATGGATTATTTAGGCCGCCCATTTCGTATGGTTATGCTTATCAGCCTCCTAAATCTTCAAGTAGTGGCAATACGATAGATACTGAAGGTAGAACCTCTAGCTACCGCCAAAGACGGCAACCACACCAGCAAGCTTATGATGATGATGATCATCATGGCATTTTTGAACCACGCTATTCTTTCTGGATGTGATAAGTGTGTTATTTTTTTTATTTAAATAAAAGCTAAATGAATATTAGTATGTGATTTTTAAAATGATATCTTGTTAGTAATAGTAATATGTTAAAATGTTAAATTATTATTTGTTAGTATATAACTATATTGAAATTTTAAAGTATGCATCATGCAGGACATTGACATTATCACAATCAATATTATTTTTTTGCTTGTCTTTGTTATAAAAAATTATCAATTATATTAGTATTAATAATATCATAGATACTTAATGAAATTCTTTTACCATACAACAATATTGTATTTTTTAAAATTTTTAAAACAACATAAATTTTAGAAAATGTGTTTTTTTGTGTCCAAATAGCAATTAAAAACAATTACTAATATTGAATTTGTAGTAAATAAAATTAAAATATGTGTATCAATGAGTTTTATATCATTTACAAGCGCTTGAAAAAAATTCACGACCGCGACGCCCGATTCCCGTTACAGGTTGACCGAAACGCCCGATATCCATTACACGCGACCGTGACCGTTACGCCGGCCGATACCGCGATTTAAAGCCTTGCCCTTGACACAACATCAAGGCCCAATAACAGCAACCAAAAACAACAAAACATTTCTTTTTTTCTTAAAATGTGCAAAAACTGAACTGAACCAAAGTGAGTACAAAACAAGAAGTAAACAATTTTCAAATTCCTCTAAGATTCTTTTAGCATCTAAACCAGATCTGAGCAAACCAAGGATGGAGGACCAGGGCACCAACAGATATCAGCAGCAACACCAAAAATGCATTAATTGGCATATACCAAGTTTCATGGAACATTTATACCAGATGCAATATTAGAATTGAATCATCCATCATCAGGAAAATAGTTTTCATTTCAAACTTCTATCTATACAAAAAACCTATTCCGATGCATACTCTTCTTCACCAAAAAAATGCCGGTAAAGCAATCCAATGTGAACACAGTATCTTGGCAATAGGTAACCGCAGCACTAATTATGTGCGGCATATCCACTTAGTTCTTCTTGTACTTTCTCCTTTTCTTTCGCACCAATAACTGCTTGCGGCTCTCATTAGTAATTCCAGCTATGCATTTCAACTTAACCCGTAATGATTCAGGAAATGGGATTATTCTTAAATACAGAACTTAATAATAGAAGAGAAGCCAGCAACTGCTTCACGGAAAGCAAGATCTTCCTCAACACTCAGCTGCTGCTGTATTTTTTTTTTCTGGTTGGAGGGGAACCCAACAACCTTGAGTCAGCTACTCAAATTTTCCATTTCACAGTACCTAAACAACCTTGAGTCAGCTACTTAAACTTTCCATTTCACACAACCTAGAGCCACATTTACAATTAAATTCTTAGGAATTGCGTCTCATTAATTAACAACCTTTGAGCCATGTTCACTCAAGCATTGCTCTTTCCCTACTGATTTGACTTGAATCAAAGAAACAGGGGGAAACATCTTAAACATCCTCCTTTCCCTTGTCACCAATTGGCGCCACCACAAACTTCGACAAATGCACTCATTTCATATTCAGAATAAAAGGAAATAACAGAAAAGTGATGCCTAACCCGACTTTAAAGTTACATACCTTCCTAAAAATAATCATTGATAATTCATCTACCTGGCCTAACTCCCTCAATCAATTAAAAAAGATGATTTACTGGTGATATTGATCCATATTCTATGTTGCTGGAAATTTTTATACAACTCAAGACCTTCTATCATTTACTTTTAAAGCATGTGAAGGACTTACACAACCAGCAAAAGAATAAACAGTAAACCACTACCATTAACAAAGATACGAAAGAAATAAAACCGCTGAAACTGATTCCTTAACAAGGATCTAGAGATTCCTCAAGAACCCAGCCATACAAAAAAAGAAGTTTCTAAAATGAAAGAGAATGATGGACCTTGAAAACAATATCTACTTTGTATCTCATCTAAAGTTGACATCAACCGGCAGGTACATTCAAAATTTCACCCATGCCCCCTTGAAAACTAATTTTCTATTTGTGCACACCAAGTCCAAGCTCCTTAAGATTTCAAGCTCTTAAATATATATATATATACTAACGAATTAACTGTGTCTAAAGACACTTTTCAATATAATTGAATCGTTTGATTAATTTTGATTTTGTAGCAATAATTCAAAATGCATAGATTTTAAGAGCAAACATATATTTACAAGTTAATTCAATCAACAACTTCTACTACTAATTGATAAAAAATAAAAAAAATAAAATAATGGTGTATGAAATTATATTGAAAAGTGCCTTTAGACATGGGCAATTCACTAGTTGACATATATATTGAGTTGACATTATTATTTTTTTTTGGGTCTAAATATAAGTTCATATGCAATTTAATCTTTAATACCACAATCCATCCCTATTGCAAATTGAAAGGCACATATATTAAGTCACTCACTCGCAAAGAACTTAAGCACATAAATGTCATTCAGTATTAAAAAATGATTATTTAAAATATCTTAAGTAATCTTTCTTATATGATTTCAATAATATGAAAACAGTTATAAATAACTTTAAATTATAAATAATATTAAATTAATTTGGTCGTATTAAGCTTTTTGTCGATAAACAGAGACTTTCAAAATAGAAAGAATATATATATATATATAAACAAATATTTGGCTTTTTATTTTTATTTTATTGATTTCTTATCAATTAAGTGAAATTTAAAATTGTCTTTATATTTTGAAAAGTAAGTTTACTTTTTATTAAAAAACGATTTGACCATTATTAAAGATGGGTGTATTTTTGGTAAAAGATATTTGTAAAGATGAAAATCAAAAAGGATAGTTTCAAAATTATAGAAAAATTAAAGAAAGAAAGGTAAAAGGGAATAAATTTTTGACAACTAATCTTGATCGTAGAATTTTTGTGTCAAATGTATCTCATCCATAGAGGGAGGAGAGAGCATATTTTTTTAAAATCAACTTGACCATAAAATTTGTACTAAAATGTATCTCGACCGCTCAATCAAATGCCATGTTGGACATTTTGAAAAACATGCTCTTTTTTATTTTATATATATATATATATATATATATATATATCATGATTTTTCTTCTAGCCATCTGCTAAAAAACTATCCCTACAGATTATAGTTCAACAACGCTCGAAGACCAAATCTAGAGCAAGAAAACATCTTTTCATATCAAATTGAGAACTCATTCAATCCCAGTTCACTTGAGACACCACTCTTGCGATACTAACAAGAGGACAACAGAGAACCACTTATGCGATACTGAAACCAAGTTGGTAAAATTTCATCCTATAATGAGTTGCTCTAGAAAGAGGTAAAACAAATGATAAGGGGAGCAAATAAGGGAGGGGGAAAAGACACAGAACAACCGAATTAGGGTTCCCTCCATTCTACTATAGGCCCACACCACCACATCATAAAAACGCATTTAGAAAAATAACCCTAGAACTACAATAGTAACAATACTAACAAGAGGAAAAGGTAGCAATACCCCAAAAAATCAAACTATTGCTCGTTTGACTGGGTGCTAATCATCTTATTTTCCAACACACACAAAATGAGAAGATAGCATCTACGAGCAACTTGTTTCGTCACATCCGTGAATACTGCTTCACAATTTTATCACCATTAAAAAATCAAATTACTGCAATAATTTCATGCAGTCAAAACTTCAAACTAATGATTGATTTAACAAATACTCACTTTGTTTGAATGGTAACTGGTGGAGTGTCAGTTCCATCCCAAACGAATATCATCCACTCATTTTTTTTTACTTCACAGGTATGAAGAACCTTAACATGGAAAAGTGTTGAAAAGATAAAGAATGATCAGCATTTTGGAAAGTGAAATACAAAATATAACACAATTTGATCCAGTTTCTAACATAATATATTATAGACCAGGAAAAAAATAAGTATATTAAGTTTCTTCCACTGGTATTGGTTAATTAACTACCAAGATGTGTTGAACAATACTGAAAATATACGCATTACCTTGCACATCAAATTAAGGCGTTCCCCCACTCTGATCTCTTTCAAAGATAAGGACTCGTTTGTTCCTAATGAAAATGAATAGGCACAAGAAGCATAATTAGAATCAGATGAAAGGTATTATGAGTTCCATATAATGTATTATACATTAACCTGTAAAAATTTCTCAACACTTCATAAGTTGGCTTGGTGGTGGGACTGCAGAAAATGTCTCCCATTTATTGTATATTGATGATGCCATTATCTTTTGTGGGGCGAAGGACAAGCAGTTGGGTATCTCGTGTGTGATGAGGTGTTTTGAGCCAGTTTCAGGGCTTAAAATCAAATTTGAATAAAGAGAAGTTATGCTGGTTGGGGATGCAGATAACAATGCTCTGCTGACTTCAGTAATGGGATACATAGCCGGTTCTCTTGATTTTTTTATATACAATTTGACCGTTTATTAGCCCTTTGACTTTTGGGGACTCATTTGGTATTTGTGGTTTCGACCAAGGGCAAATATGGAACTTGGTTTTTTTTTGAAAAGGTGGAACATCCACCATTTTTCACATAACTTCCTCCCCGTTTAATTTTATGCAACTCTCTCTCTCTCTCTCTCTCTCTCTCTCTCTCTCTCTCTCTCTCTCTCT
>JAOTRH010455256.1:0-29658 GCA_034768845.1 Heliamphora exappendiculata | reverse complement strand
ATATAGTGAAGAAAAAGGAAAGTGTTGGGGATGGTGCCATGGTGGCGGTGGCACTGCCGGCCCTGTGATGGACCTGCCTTCTCCCATTCTTTGTATGCCTTTATTGCTGAGGAGTCCATGCCATCCCTTCGTCCTAAACTCTAAGTTGGAGTGTGGAGGAAGGTTTGGGGGCCACATAAAACGTCCAATCATTGTTCTTCCCTTTAGCGCTGGCTGGAATTCCCAATTTCTCTAATAAGAGTGATTAGTTAGGATTCAAGTTGGGTTTAAGTTTAGTTGCTGGAACTAATCTAGCTGTGCTAAACCTAGCTAGGTTGTTAGACATTCCATTATTCATCACCTTGCTGGCTTTAGCTAGGATCACCTACGGTTGTGTGCAATAGTCTCAAATGTGAAATCAAAACCAGGGTGTTCATGGGTTGGGTTGGGTTGGGTTGGGTTGTAATTCATCAGTAGATGCACTTTAGTACGTGGACTCGTTTGATAATTCAAATTAAATTGAATTAGATTGGATTAGTAGTGAAGTGGGATTAATAATGAGCTGTGATTAATTTTTTTTGTTTGAATTGAATGAGATTAAATGACGAATTAAATAATAATTTACAATTGTATTAAGTTAATTTATTTTAAAATTAACTTAAATGAATTAATAAGTTAAATTTTATGTTATCGTTAAATTTTATGTTCTTTATTTTAATATTTTAATATTTTAATATTTTTTTATTATTTTTAAAAAAATTTAAATTCACTCCTTAATTCTATTCTTCATAATTCTACACATTCCCTCCTCACTAGTTATCTCCCATCTCGCAGACTAATAGTCCGTCCGAACTATTAGTCCGAAAACTTAACAAACACGGTATTAGACTATATTCCGGATTAATAGTATGGGCAAACTATTAGTTTGCCAAAACAAACACGGTCTAAGTTTCTTATTTTGAATTTTTTTTATTGCGCTTGTTTTAATTTTTACCCAATTATAATAGTAATTTTTAATTAAAAAAATTTATCGTTAATAAATTTAAAATTCAAAAGATCCTGAATTTATTAATTAAATCACACATTGATCCAAATTACATAATTTTGACACAAAATATTAAAGTAATAAGCAACTTAATCATATAATAAATATAAAAATCTATAAATTTTATATATTTATTGGTTGAGTTGCGTTTGGCGAATAAGTATACTCAAAGACTTGTAATCCGACCATCACTCGAAAAAAAAAATTTAAGAAATTCGTTGCCTAACTATGTCATAGGTAAAACTATCTATTATCATGTTGATCAGATTGAGTTAAATAATTTAAACAAGTCGGACCAAAATATAAACACCCCTAAATTCAAACCCATTGAATATAAGTGACGAAATTAAATTGCTATATGATATGACACAAACAAGTTATAATTTTACTTTCTTACGCGTTTCAAAAAAGTTCAATCAAGATCCATTGCGTCGGTGGTAAAATTATGTCACACTGCGTAATAAATTAATTTAATAAAATAGTTTCATCATCCTAATATTATTGATATAAAAACAAATTGCCGAACTCCTTCAATGGTGAGACAAACCATACATTTAATAATGAAATAACCACTTTCATCTCAAAAACTTGAAAAATTAATATTTTAACATCATCACATTTTATCTAAATCGAAATACGAGCCCACGTCCTCACATATATACAGAATATGAGATCACGACCTTAAGACCTTACAACACGAGCTATACTAACCCAGAAATATATTAGCCTAAATATTCAAAACAATAATTGTATCCACAATTTCATTTCTCAAATGAATACGTAATTCTACCAATCAACATAACATGGTCCCTAAGTTCGTATTTCTCAATCCACTGTTTTTTTCCCGCTATCACCTAAAATGTTGTTAAACAATATGAGCCAAGACTCGTAGAAAAAATAACTAATAATAAACATATGCATGATATGCGAGTATAGTTATGCGAAATACAACACATAGTTTTACAAAAAAACTAGCCTCGTTTTCTATCAATAAACCCATTTCACGTAACCGATTTTCTTTACTCAGGATAAACCCATCGCTTAGTCATTTAATTCCATTTCATTAATTCTATTCCACGTCTTCAAATTCACAACTTACGCATACGAACACACACACATACATGCATTCTCATTTACTAGGTTCAACAACCTAAATTTCCTGTTTCCATTTCATCGTATTTGTTTTTTCTTTTTTCTTTATAATATCACAATTGTCCACGGCACACGCACGCACTCACACATACATATACACATTTCTCATCATTCACCAACTCGTGGTTCGAGAAGTAGGAGCCGATGTCGAATGAGCGTTAAACCCATACCGCATTACTACCTACCGAGTCATGCGAGGCCCATGAAGTAACGGTGAATTCTATACCCCGCCTCGACTAACGTCCTTTCCTGATTGCAAGCCGGCGGGCAGAGAATTCAATCTACGTAATTTTTTGATCTTTTACCGTAGAGCAACTCGTGCCCAAACTTAAACGATTCTTGGATCTCAAAATTGGTTCTTTTAGATTATCCAATCACACCACACACCACGAGTCTAACCCAAAATGGTTCATCTCGCCTAACCCATACCATCATGATTAATAACAATTAAACTTGTTCTCACGTACGAGTCCAGCCCAACAATAGTTCCTCTCGTCAAACCCAACACAATTAAACTCATTCACCTTATAATACATACAAGTCATACTGTTAAACCTGGTTCCTCTCGATAACACCTAACCCACACATGGAGTTAATAATAATGGTACACATTCTCAATTTCATGAACTTCACATTATCCAATTTTAATTAGCTTAAAATGGCCAATCAATATCTTTCATCGTTATACTTGTCAATTCAATGAATTTATGCAAAGTTCGCAAGCTGACACTCATAGATTTTCATGTATCGTAGAAATTGATAAACATTCATATATAATTAGGTTAATACAACCCCTAATGGTCTAAAAATTTATCCAATTTCAACGGTGAAATCCAACGACCCAAAAATCCCTAGATTTTCATGATTTCAACTCAAAATGAATCATAACTTTCCAAAATCACATGTTGATTATTCTCCAAAGGTAATATCAAGATATATCTACTTCAAATCATACAAAAGTTCAAGATCTATCATTTTTTAACATCAAACCCAACCTTAGGGTTTAAAAAACATATGTTCTTCATGCTTTTAAGTAAAATCAACGAAAATACAACACATATACAGACAATGATCAAGATAAATCTTAGATCCTACCTCTTAGATGTTCAAAACTCAAGATCCAAGGTTCTAGTAAGCTCCACCATCATGAGCCATCAACCGAATGATGCCATGGAATTTTCCAACGCCTAGCTTCAACTTCCAACGAATGCTCACTCAGGAGAACAACAAGAAATCCATCACAGGGGTGCAAGGAGAGCCTTAAACATCACCTAAACCTAAATCTTAGGTCACCACTCATGCTCTAGAGAGAGAGAGAGAGAGAGAGGAGGAAGAATGAAGATAAAATGTTAAAATCCGCACTTATAAGTTGCTCACCGACAGTCCGCTCGAGCGGTCTCCACTTAACTGGACTCTCTGCCACCTGTTCGCTCAAGCGGACTTCCCATCACTCGAGCAGTCAATATTGGGTGAAGATCTGAACAAAATATGCCAAAACTGAACCGAAACATAAGCCAAACACCTCACAACGATGTTCTCATGCACAACTAAACTTATGATACTCATTATCCATCATTACATGATTAAAGTTTTAATTCTCTCTCAAAATTAGCACTTTTCCTAATTCCACTGGAGGTCTCAAAATAAGTTTTAAATAAATTCTCAAAATAAAAAGGGGACTGGGTCCTTACATTTTCCCCCACTTAGAAAATTTCATTCCCAAAATTTGACATTAGAACTTGGGTCAGTCGCCTCTCTGTCGACTACCAACAATCTTCAACAGAGCTCTACTACACTGTTTAACGGTAAAGATGTTAACACCCCCAAAAGTGATATCTCTCCACACAAATATGTTTCCAAAAGATAAACATCCATGCCGATTGTTTTCGGACAAACGGTCTTACTAACACAAGGGTTATCCTAACGTCGTCGGACCGAGATCCAACTCACACCACCGATGCACCGAAACACAACCCACCGGACGCGACTAACCCAAGCGATTACACGCATAGCATGTTGAAGGCAATACTACTAAGATCATTATTTTTTAAAACGATTTTCGATAAAAAAATTAATTGGACAGACAAACGCTGAAATAGGCTCCAGATAAAATTTTTGACGAAGAATGATAACAATACAACCCGTGCAACCAAAGTTAATTTAGATGAATACCTTTTGTCGATCTATTCTTCAACTACGATTTGATTCCGAGTTAAAACTCAAGTCAAATTTTCTACTATATTCCTTTACGCGATCCTCAAACGTAGTGTGGGTTACGATCCTCCGAGAACTCGTACAGACAGAACCCCGATATATTTTAAGTCTTGAGAGATAAAAATAATATCATAATAATGATAATATATGAACTATCAATCTCACACTGATTCAGCCTACCCGCGTATATATAAGGCTATAACAGGGACCTGAGAAGTAATTATGAGTTAGACTTTTAGTGGAACACAGACACCTACTAGAGGCTTTTGCAATTATAGAAAGACATGTAGCAATTTTTGCAATTTTCATAACATATTGAATTACAGTTCACATCACTAAAAAATAATAATTGCACTCTGACCCATAATCTCAAAACCTTCTTACATTGAGCTCATGTTATTACATGCTTACCATTTCTCCATACGTTAAGATTCCTGATATCCGCCAATTAAATTTAACTTTTGACAATTTAATTTAATTGGTATCTTGATATTCCTAAACTATTCCGCTTAACTTATTTGACCACCGAATAATCAAATCCACCTGCAGGATTTGACCCAGTCAAAACTTATAAGTATCATTAAAGGGGTATCGTCAATTCCAATCATTCGAGACGTGAATTTCGATAATAATTAATATTTGCCACATAAATAATATCGCTATCCAACTCATCGAGAATATAGACCCACATAAGATTGTACTCTATAATGAATCAAAATAACGAATATTAAATATATGTAAATTAATAATTATTTCAAGATTAAAAGGATAAATACTATTCATAATAATCTTGAGGTGTGAATTAATTTATATAGTCAGTACAAAATTAATTACCCCAAATGTTTCGTTCAATACACACAAAGTGT
This sequence comes from Heliamphora exappendiculata, assembly GCA_034768845.1. Lineage (NCBI taxonomy): Eukaryota > Viridiplantae > Streptophyta > Magnoliopsida > Ericales > Sarraceniaceae > Heliamphora > Heliamphora exappendiculata. The sequence continues at coordinate 24,402 of JAOTRH010455256.1, read as the reverse complement.
ATTGGCACAGAGAGTCAGAACAATAGACGACGCTATTATCTGTTCTCCATAACCAAGACAAGCCTACTAAAACTCTATACCACAGTCGTACCGATGGTATGTCCATTTTTATATAAACTGTGAATATAAAACTTATATTCTGCAAGAACCTAAATTCTATTTTCTGTGTATAAGCCGTACTCTACACACCAGATTAATACTATATAGAATATTGAACATCCATGCATAATAAAAAATGACATACATATATTGCTCGTAAAGATTCTTATAAAATAGAAAATTAATTTTCTTAAAATAAAATTAAATACTAAAAACATGATTTTCAGTATACCAACCCTAACAATCTCTCACTTATACTCAAAACTATGCTGCTATATATCTGACTCTCATGCCCTCTACATGACTATTAAAAGTCTTAGCCGGTAAGCTCTTTGTAAAAGGATCTGAAAGGTTGTCTTCTGATGCAATCTTGGTCACAGCAACATCACCTCTCTGTATAATTTCTCGTACCAGTTAATACTTACGCTCAATGTGCTTGCCTTTCTTGTGGACCCTTGGCTCCTTTAAGTTTGCAACCGTTCTGCTATTGTTACAGTAAAGTGTAATAGCCGACTGAACTGAAGGCACCACATCTAGATTGAACATAAAGTTTCTTAGCCAAACGGCCTCCTTGGCTGCTTCAGAAGCTGCCACATACTCGGCATCCATGGTGGAATCAATAATACAGGACTGCTTGATACTCCTCCAACTTATAGCTCCATCTCCTAAGGTAAACACATATCCTGAGTTAGACTTACGAGAATCATTGTTAGATTAAAAATCTGAGTTTGTGTACCCCAAAGGTACTAAACTGTCTGTCTGGTAAACCAACATATAATGCTTAGTCCTTTTCAGGTACTTGATTATATTCTTTACCGTAGTCCAATACTCCCGTCCTGGGTTAGAATAATATTTACTAACCATGCCAACGACAAAGCAGATGTCGGGTATAGTGCAAAGCATAGCATAGATGAGACTTCCTATTGTCGAAGCATAAAGAACTGCCTTCATCTTCTCTATCTCATCAGGTGTCTTAAGACACTGATCATTGGATAGAGTGATTTCATGCCTGAAAGGGAGAAACCCTTTCTTGGAATCTTGTATGCTAAAACGAGTAAGGATATCATTGATAGACAGTTCTTGTGATAAGCCCAACATCCTTTGTTTATGATCTTGTACAAGCTTGATCCCAAGGATGTGACTGGCTTCTCCCAAGTTCTTCATATCGAACTGCCCAGATAACTGTACTTTAACCATAGAAATGTCCCCACATCATTTCTTATGAGCAAGATTTTATCTACATAAAGTACTAGAAATATCACCACGCTTTTGTCACACTTCTTGTACACACAGGACTCATTCGGACTTTGATCAAAACTATAAGACTTTATAGCTTGATCAAATTGAGTGTTCTAAGACCTCGATACCTGCTTAAGTCTATAAATGGATCTCTTATGCTTGCACAGCATGTGCTCCTGGCCCTTTGCAATGAATCAGTCTGGTTGTATCATATAGATACACTCGCTAAGACTTTCGTTAAGAAAAGCTGTCTTGATGTCCATTTGTCAGATTTCGTAATCGAAATGTGCGGCAATAGATAAGAGAATCCGGATAGACTTAAGCATGGCTACCAGTGAAAAAGTTTCCTCATAGTCAATCCATTCTTTCTGAGTGAACCATTTAGCAACAAGTCTAGCTTTGAAGGTTTTAACCTTTCCGTCTACTCCTCTTTTTTTCTTGTAGACCCACTTACATCCAATAGATTTTATCCCTTCGGGTGATTCTACAAGTTCCCAGACCTGATTAAAATATATAGATTCCATCTCTAAATTCATAGCCCTCTACCAAATATCTGCATTTTTGTCTTATAGTGCTTCATTGTAGTTACAGGGCTTGGTATCCACTTTTGCTAGAATCCTATCAAAAGATTCTCTCAAGAACATATAGCGGTCAGGTTGATAAACAACCCTCCCACTACGACGAGGCACTACCTGTGTCTGTGTACTAGTAATAACAGGCTGTGTAAAATCTGAACTCTGTGCATCAGCACCCTATTCTTGATTTGTACCTATCCCGATAATCCTCCTACTACAACGAGATAATAGAATATCAGTGACTTGTGATTTCTCTTCTGTTCTATTGGTATTTCCTCTCAGTTCTTCCAGAACAATATTGCTTTTGGGCCTGTGATCCATAATATAATTCTCTTCTAAGAATCAAATATTTGTGCTAACAATGACCTTCTGATCCTTAGAATTATAAAATAGACCACTCTTCATTCCCTTAGGATATCCCACAAAAAAATAGAATTTCGTCCTCGGTTCTAATTTATCCGCTTTCTCTTTCAGCACATGTGCTAGACACCCCTAAACATGAATGTGTTTCAGACTAGGCTTACACCCGGTCCACAATTCTGTGAGAGTATAAGGTACTTACATAGAAGGTACCAAATTCAGAATGTTAGCTGCTATTTCTAAAGCGAGTCCCCAAAACGAATCTGGTTAACCTGAATAACTCATCATTGACCTTTCAATTTTCATAAGAGACATATTCCTTCTTTTTGCTATACCATTGTACTGTGGAGTGCCAGGTTATCCCCACCACGGTCGGATCGTAGTGATTTGATACTTTTACCCATATGCTTCTCTGCCTCCGCCTTGAATTCTTTGAATTTTTCAAAGTATTCAGACTTACGGTGCATCAGGTAAATGTATCCATACCTTGAGTAGTCATCAATGAAACTGACAAAATACTCAAAGCTACCTCTAACCCAGATTGTCATAGGACCACACACATCATAATGAACCAGCTCCAACGGTTCTTTAGCTCTATAACCTTTGGCCGAAAATGGCATCTTGGTAATCTTACCCTCTAAGCAAGATTCACAAACTGGAAGTGCCTCCACTTTTAATGAACACAAAGGTTCATCTGCTACCAGTCTGTTTATCCTTTTTAGATTAATATGACCTAAGTGTAAGTGCCAAAGAAATATTTAATTCATTAAAGAAGGAAACTTTCTCTTATATGGTAATATAGATGTATTATTCATTTACGTCAGTTGCAGTGTAGGAGATATTGAAGTAATAATATAAAGATCATCCACTAATGTACTAGAACAGATAATCTGTTTATTATCCTTAATAACCACAGAGTTATTAAAGTAAACCAAATATCCATCTTTAGCCAATCTAAAAATAGAAACTGCGTTCCTTCTAATGGCAGGTACATAAAGACAATATCTCAATATTAAAACTCGATCTCTACCAAAATTGAGAATGACATCTCCTACTGCAACTGCTGTTACCTCTTTGTATTATTACCCATATATAGGTAAATCTCTCAATCACTAAGTTGTCGAATTTTTTAGAACCCCTACAATAAATTGCAGACATGATTAGGGACTCCCGTATCTACACACCAGGTACCGATAGATAACATCGCTAAACATGTTTTCCACAACTAGTGAACAGAAATTATCCTGTTTGTTATGCCTTCTGAGAAATATTGGACATAGCTTTTTTCAGTGTCGGGTCTGGTTGTAATGAAAACATCTGTCTTTTGGCTTTTTCACACAAGTCCATGGCCTACTAACTATCCTGTAAACCGTGTCTCTTTGTTTCTGAACCTTTTCCTTTTTCATGCCTTTCGGCCCAGAGAAATAACATTTTAAAAAAATAAACACATTTTATGGTATTGAAAGAATGCCATTTGTATTTAAAACTATATCCAAATTATATTTTCAGTCAACAAAATTTGGTCTCGTAAGTTTGTTTTCTTTAAGTATTGAAGTGAGTGGATTGGAATCCATTTTAATTATGAGAATCACATATATAATTAAAAAAATCGTTAATTATAACGAGAAAAATTTTGAATTTATTTTAATTTGGTTCCCTCTACCATTTTAAAATTAATTCGCAAGCAGCCTGGTTACCTGAGAATAGCATGCCACGATAGGTCAATGTCTATTATTCTTCATCAGACCAGACATGCCAATTCCTTTTAATTTTACTATCTAGGCAACTGACCATACCAAGTAAAATCAAATAGTTTACATAGTTTCGGTCCAGCATATAATAATAATGACTCAGATGGAGAATATACTATAATATACAGTTAAGTGTTAACAATCACCTAATCCCAAATCGATTACTTCGCAATGAACCCTTCAGATGGAGAAGTGATATACACTAACAATTATCCAGAACTATCTCTAAAGGAGGTTTAACTGGCGATACTGCAATTAATCTGTCCAATTGGGAGGAATGCCTTACTGCCAACACGTAGGGTTTAATTATATCGCCCACAAACTGGTGATGGAGACCGCAGAATTTATCTGTGAATAAATTTTCTCTCCCACTTAGATTTATAAAATATTTTTTTTAGGGTTATAAAAATTCATTTAATTAAAATAAATTTATTAATTTTGAAAGCCACACGATATGAAAGAATCAAATATTTTTCCGTGTACATGATTCCAAAGATTCTGATTTATCAAGCAATCTTTTCGTGTTTAAATGGGTAACAAATAAAATTTAATAAATGCATAATTTTTCTTTGGCTTTTCAGCTAAGGTAGTGATTAAAACTATTTATTTATTTTATTTTTCGTTCCACAATTTTTGAAAAATAATTATTTATTTCGATTAAATATTTTTTTAATTAATTAATTCAAAATTCAGAATTAATTTTCACGTTTTTTCAAGATATCCAATTTTAATAAATCATCTTTAAACGTGATATTTTGTAAAAAATAAAATATCTAAAGTTTTTTTATTTAATTAAAATTAATTAATTAAAAAAATTTATTTTATTTTTCATTACAAAATATTTTAATTAAAATCAAATATTTAAATTAATTAAATTAACAGGATAAATAAAATCAATAATTATCATCCACGTAATTAAAATATAAAAAAAATTAAATATAAGATAAATAAAAATATCCCGATTTTATGATCAAACTAAAACTTTAAAGAATTTCTATCTCCTGTTAAAAGATAAACTTCAATAGTTTAGTCTTTATCAGCTTCTTATATTTGGATTAAATTAGGAACCGCTTGGAATTGCCTCAAACCCGGCTGTTTGTTTTTTATTGCTTCAGGAATCGAAAACAACCCAGCACCGAAACAGTGTTCGGTTAAAAAAATTGCTGCCGAATAGTGCTTGCTCGGAAGAACCGCAGCACATAGATTACAAATTCCAAACAACGCCTTTTGTACTGCGCCAATGAGTTTAAAACCACTGCGGAGTTTGAAAATCGGTGCACTGTTTCCAAAACAAAACTCCACTGTTTCGGATTGGGCGCTGCTTGTTGCGCTGTGTTTGGAACTCACGCCTACTGTTTGCGCCAGTGCTTGGAAACCTCACTGTTGCGGCGGGAATTACAAGTTTGCCCACGCCTGGAATTTGCTGCATGGATTTCCGCAGCTTTATTGCTGGAATTCCGGAATTTTGCTATTTGGTAATCACTGTTTTGCCTTTTAGACCACTGCTGCGGTTTGGGACTGCTGCAGCTACAAGGCTGCGTTTGGCGACGCTGATTTCAAAAATGGCCCTTTTTTTATAATTTAACCAGAAAAAAATTCTGGAGCGAAAAAAAATTGAAAAGTAATAAAAAAAATTTATCCGTGGCTAAAAGCGCCGGAACCACCGCCGGTTGCCGCTGTCAACCACTGCCGTTTCTTCCATACATGTTCTTATTTTTTCTTTCTAATAAATTAGAAAAAAAAAACTTAAAGAACAAAAAAAATTTTTACATCGAAACCTATGTCCCGTAGGCTCATATTCGATCTAAAAATAATTAATCTATCACGGTCAACTCCCGTGATTAGAAAAATTAATTAAAACGTCATCCACGCATTCAATCAAACATGAAAATAATAGATAATCATAAAATCGAGATTTAGAATGCTTGCAAAACAAAGTTAGCACAGTTTTAAATCTACCCAGCCCCGATAACTGTAAACAAAAAAATAAAGCAGTTCGGATACCAATTTATTGGAGGTGATACTGCCATGTTTATTATTTTGCAAATGATTTTTGGTAAAAAATTAACTTGACGGGCAAATGCCGAAACAGGCTCCAGATTAAAAATTTTGACGTCGAACGATAAAAAAAAAACCGTGCAACCAAAGTTAATTTAGAAGCATCCCTTTTGTCGATCTAGTCTTCAACTACGATTTGATTCCGAGTTGAAACTCCTATAAGATCTTCTACTGTATTCCCTTACGCGATCCTCGAACGTAGTGTGGGCTACGATTCTCCGAGAACTCGTACCGATAGAACCCCGATATCTTTCATCTTGAAAGACAAAATATGATATCTCTAATATATGTTATATCAACTATCAAATTCAAACTGGTTTAGCCTACCCGCGTATATATAGGGTTACAGTAGAGACCTGGGGAGTAATTATAAGTTAGACTTCCAGTGGAACACAAACACCTACCAACAGTTTCTGCAATTCTGGAAAGACATGCAGCGATTTCTACAATTTTCATAAAACACTAAATTATAATTCGCAATACTAAAAAACTATAATTGCACTCTGATCCATAATCTCAAGACCTTATTGTATTGAGCTCCTGCTGTTAAATGCTTACCATTTCTCCCCAAGCAAAGATTCTTGATATCCGCCAATTAAATTTAATTATTGATAATTTAATTTAATCGGTATCTTAATATTTCTTCAGCCCTTTCGCTTAATTTATTTGACTTTCGGATAATTAAATCCACCAGTAGGGTTTGGTCTAGTCAAAACTTATAAGTATCCTTAAGGGGGTATCATCAATCCCGATATATCGGGACGTAAATTTCGTCTATAATTAATATTTACCATATAAATAATACCGCTATATAACTCATCGGGAATATAGACCCATATAAGATCGCACCTTATAACGAATCAAAATAACGAATATTAAATATATGCAAATCAATAATTATTTCAGGATTAAGAAGATAAGAACTATTTATAATAACATTGGGGTATGAATTAATTTATATAGTTAGTATAAAATTAATTATTTCAAATGTCCCGTTCAATATACATAAAGTGTACTAGTGCGGAGAGTCGGAACAATAGACGACGCTATTATCTGTTCCTTGTAACAAAGACAGGCCTATTAAAACTCTGTATTGCAGTCGTACCAATGGTGTGTCCATTTTCATTTAAACTATGAATATAAAATTTATATTCTACAAAAATCTAAAATCTGATCTTCTATGTATAAGCCGTACTCTACACACCAGATTAAATACTATATAAAATATCGAGCATCCATGCATATCAAAGAAATGATATACATACATTGCTCATAAAGATCATCATAAAATAGAAAATTAATTTTATTAAAATAAAATTAAATACTAAAATTATGATTTTCAGTATACCAACCCTAACAATGCGGGTCACTTCCCACCAAAAATCGGCCTCGCCTTCTAGCTGAAAGGTAGCAAGGGTGATCTTGTCTTTATTGTTGACCACATTCACCAATCTTAACAGTTTCTTAATCTGCCGAAGCCAACCTTCTTCTTGTATTGGGGTAACATTGCCATTGAAGGTCGGTGGCCTTTGTCTTCTAAACTCAGCACTGAGCCAAGCTCGATCATTTTGGGCCCTCAAGAAAATGTTGTTCAGGTTGGCAGCTAAAAGTCTAACTGCCTGTGCAAGTTCTCCCATAGCGGGGTCAGAATGGTTGTGGTTGTTGTGTTCCGGTCGTGGGGGGTTGGTAAATGATTGGAAAGTTGGGCACGTCCTCTTCCACGTCTTCCTTCCATTCTACAATAATAAGTTTCTTTTTAAATTCGATACACTTCTGTTGTTATGATTTTTATATCACCACTATTACAAAAATAATGAGAGTATGCAAGAAGGTAATTTTATTCATTCGAGTAGACATTTACAAGAAGTTTAGCATTTAACACTCAATTCTACACAGAATTACTCAAAACAATTCTGGATAATCCCTAAAAAGTAAGTGCTCTAGCTCCCAAGTCGTTTCACGTATCCCATAACATTCCCACAAGACCTTACAGTAAGTGACATTTGGCCGGAAAGGATCTCTAGTCTCCCAATCGAGGATCTTAATTGGCACTTCTGAGCAAGTTGCAGGATTTGTGAAATCAAGTCCCTCATTCATAGTGAAAATCCTCCCATCATCCATGGGTTGCTGACGTTGAATAAAAGAGGCAGGTGCATAAGATCCTACTCTATCCGCAAAACCCAGGAAAACCTCTAGTTCATAGGATCTTCCCTCTACTGGTCTAATAATGCGAACGGGTCCCATGTAATAGTATGAGGCCACGAGTGTTTTCTAAGCACATTGTACCATTGGTGGTACGATTACATAGACTAAGGCTCCGGCTTCAAATTGTTGTTGCCTTTGGGGGTACCTCCAGTCGGGTTCGGTAGCTCCTTATTCCAACGCTTCAACGACGGGCTCTGGTTCACGAGACTCGGGGTCCTAACTCCATCTTCCTCCTGCAGTGACTGCTCTTCTCCGACTTGTTCATCTTGATCATCATCCTGAATCGCACCATCGTCTTCTTGTCCTATTGTGTTATTTGGCGTTTAAAATGCCATGAGCTACAAAGCCTGGTAGAAACAACCCGTACCCCACTACTCTAACAATTATAGCATCGTACAACAAGTGCAACTTACATCTTAAATGTTAAGTAAAGCAGGCTAGTGATGGTATGAACAATAGATAAACAAGGAATAGAGCAACATAGGATAAATGCATGTTATATGATCATGAGAATGAAAGATATAAGACATAATTCTTTAGGAGAGATTAAAATTTCCCGTTCTCACCAAGAGAATATACCCAGATTATACTACACTTCCACAAGCGAGTACCTAACACCACGGTACCATTTGCGCTCCCATGCATTATGCCTTCAGTCACATGAGGAAACAATGTCCAGGTTTTAAGTCTTTTTTTTAGGTAATTAATTGTAACATAAAAAGAAAGAAAAAATACAAGTTTTCTTTTGGATAATTAAATGCAACATAAAAGAAAGAAAAAATGTACATGTATCCAAGGGGCATACCCCAAGGGGTACAACGCTAATCAATAAAAAACACGAAAACAGCAATAACAACAAAACCTAAAAACCCCAGCTTGACAGTGGGGGACCTATCCATACACAACCCGCAAGGATAGGAAGCAACAAAACCAACCAAAACCGAAACTAGGAATACCAATTCAAACAAAAACTAAGAATACCAGTTCAAAGGCCCACCAGAGAATCGTTTCTTCTTCCTTTTGCTATTACTTTCCTGCATTCCTGAATTTTGCTTTGCGGTAGAGGTCGAAATTACACTTATATCTTCGTCCACGACATCCAAAAGAGATCGGAAAGAATTTGAGGAAAGAACTCCATACACTGCTTGCTCCCCTACACCCACATCAGCTGACTTTGATAACTCCACAGTAGTAGCATCCACTTTAGGCACCTCAGCCACATCTGGTTGCGGGGTGGCCGTAGTCTCCAAAGGAGATGGGCTCGCAACTGGTGCTAAGGGATTTCCTGGAATAAATTTCCTCAAAAATCGGCTTGAGGCTAGGTCGAACAAATAGTTCTTCCTTCTCAATCAATTCGTCGACGCTAGATAGGACATTTTGGAACCGGCTAGCAGTCAGAGATCGTACATCATCTGAGCTATCATCATCCCCCTTCATTCCAATTTTCAACTCATCTATAGAATTCTCCCTTGCCTTGCTCAACCCATATGCACAAGATGCCAAATAATCCTCTTGTTCTTTATCAACCTGGATACATATGCTCTGGTGCTCCACAAGATCAACCTTACATTTCCTAGGTTCATGACCGAGAGGAAGGTTCTCTCCCTAAGTAGGCTCAACTGGATTGGTAGAGGAGGGGAACTGTATTGGATTACAGGTGTGGCCAAACACTTTACAAACGATGCATTTGGGAGGGACCCACTGATACTCTACTCGGACTGCCACCTCATCGCCATTGATCTTAACTATCACCTCATTTGGGATTTCATCTCCAGCGAAAATTTCAATACATACCATTGCATAGTCTAACCTTTTCTTGGTTGCTATGGCTTGATCAACATGTATAGGTTTGCCAATGGAACTAGCAATCTTGCTGAGGCCTGAAGCAGTCCAACATTCCAACGAGAGCTTATGGAATTTAACCCACGCTGGGATTGAGGAGGGTTAAGCTGTAGAGGGGACCAACATTCTCCTCCATTATGATAAGATCAAATAACGCTTGGAGAAGAAGTATGGACCTCCCTCAAATATTTTCAGCTTAGTGGTTTCATCTTTGAACTCAAAGAAAAAACATGACCCTATATGTTTATTCAATTCTGGAGAGTGTTCTTTCCATACTGCCCTTGCTGTAGCACAGAGGAGATTAAATGGCATGTTTCCATCTAGAAAATACCCAATAAGACAATGTTGCCAGGGGTTAATATCAACACCAGTCTCATCCAAATCCACAACAACTTTAGTACCACGATACATTTCAGGAAAATGCTCAAGTTTCATGACTTTAGTGGGGGCCTGAGCCTTGAAAAAAGAGGACCAGACTTTCGGTTTACCTGGGTTGGGATAAGGGACTTGAGCACTCTTTGAGCCCTTGGGTTGCTCTTGGGAGACAGGTGCAGAGGGGTCAGAAGAATCTCCAATTCCAAACACACCAGGGATTTCTACATGTGAGGTATTAGGGTCCTCTTGAACAGGGGAAGAAGAATTAGATGAGTGAAGGTCCGAAACGGTCCTCTGTGGGTAAATCTATAGTAGGGTACCACTAGGTTTTAATTTAATACATGGGCTGAGAAGTGCTGGGAAGGGTTGCGTGCCAGAGCAGAAATTAGAAACAAATGGCGGAGATGCTGTAGGAGTCACTTACGGTTTTGGATGAGTAGATTAGGCATCGTGTAGGATGGAATGAGGATGAGAAACTCTCCTCTGCTTCAATCGAACCTCATTTGAGTCAATGGCAAGAGACGAACTAGCTTCCATGGTAGTTGCAGGTGAAACCTCCATTAGGGGGTTCACCAGAAAACGCCGAGGATTAGAAGTCAGAGTTTGGAGTCAATGCCGGAGTTGAGCGGCGACACCGGAGAGGTCGCCATTGGTGGTGGACGCGCCAGGACGGCGGCGACTAGCCGGTCGGCAATGGCTGTTGCAGCGCGCGGGCTTCGTACACAGCATCGCACCGTGCGTCACACACAGTCGTGTGGTTTGATTAGGAAATTAATGTTGCAAAAATAATATAAGTTTTCAAGGGGCATACCCCAGGTGATTACATGAGAAACCAATAGGAAAACTTCCTTCAACAAAGAAAACCAAACCCCCCGCCAAAACGATGGGAGAACCTAACTAAAAAGCTATATTCCATGCACAACTCGCGTGGGTAGGAAATACTAACATATGCAACAAACTTACAGATCCTAAGAAAGTAAGGCAAACCAACCCCCGCTTGAAAAAATGGGGATACTTGCTAATAAAAACAAGTCCCATGCACAACCCGCATGGAAAGGCAAAACCACGGAGAAAAAACAACACTATCATAACATGAATCGTCATTGGTAAAAGCCAGTATCTGAGAGTAACATCAGAACTCATGACTTACCAGAGAGGCACAACATCATAGTGAGGATAGACACCGTTCTCACAACGAAAAGACAATAAGAAGGCTGACACACACGGTAGTACATAGCTCCCCCAAATCTCCTCAAAAACCCATCAACGAACTACAGTATAGCTGAGAAGACGTTACAACCCTAGCAGCTTAGGAGGTCAGAGAAAGCTGGTTCTCAAAACTACGGCGCAAAGGTGCAGGAGGAGAACTAGTCCCAAGGAAAACCCTCAGCTCAGAATCAGAAGGCCAGCACCTGACCAAAACCACCATCGGGCTTTCTTCCACACCCTAACCAACGTAGCCTAGACAACTGAGAAAATGAGCACCTACCAAACCATACAACAGCTCACCAAAGGAGCTCAAGAGGATCGTCATAATCATTCTATAACATCTGAATATAGGTCTAAAGAACAACCGAAAGAGAACCATCAGTGGTCAAAGAGTTAAGTACCAGGGGTGGATGGGCCCCTAGCTAGCCAAAAGAAGCAACGACAGATCAGCCCTAGAAAACTCCAGCTCAAAAATTGGCCAACACAAATTACCAACCTACCCTGCGCACAGAATCGCCAAACATAAGCGGTGGAAGACCCCTACAAGTCAGCAATAAGTAAAGGTCAGAACATCCCTAGAGAATCCGGCTAAGAGTAAATCTAGGCCATCCCAAAGGAAACTCAACCATCGAATCCAGACGAAGTAGCCAAAAGCTAGACCCCACTCAAAGAACCACCAAAAAACCCCCACCAGGGTACCCAGCTAGGAGTACAGATAGATCCTTATCCGTACCAAAGTAGCCTCAGCTCCTCAATAAGGCAACACACACTGTGGAGGCAGGGGGAAAGGATAGGATCTAAGAAAGCTCCAGCAGAAAATGACCAAAAGAACTTCCAATGGGAGGTACCAAGGAGTCATCCAAAGAGACCTTAATTCATATGTGCCTACATATACGGTAATTAACAACATTGGATTAATTACCAATTAATCACAACTAGACACAAATCTCCAAGACAAAAAAGCCTTAATTCAAATTACTCAACTTGCAATTTAACTTGCAATTCAACTACCAATATTCCCAAATTACGCAAAAGAAGATCCCACCACAAAACTCAAATTCTCGCGGGCCCACTTCACAAGTGTAAATCACAACCTGAGGCGTGGGTCCCATATCCCAAAATTGTGGGTCCCAAAAAAGCCCACACATCAGTAAAACCCAATTTTTTTGGGTAATTAGCAAAACCCAACTTCAAAATGCGTAAGAGTGGGGTCCACCACTAACATATGCACACACTGCCAATCTATCTTGCACCCAAGATAAAAACCCATGGGCCCACTTTGCAAACAAATTAGCTGGCTTCTGCTAGAAACCAACGGAAACCCCTACTAGCCCACGGTTTTAAGGAAAACTGGCCACAGTTTTAAGGAAAAACTGCCCACGATTTAATACCCTCTACACGTTAACCTCAGCACAACAACAAATAGTTTGAAACCCACTAAGAGCCAGCAATTCCTAGTGGGGCCCATAACATGGCCCACCACTTAGAGATGTTCTACAAAACCGTGCCTGGCCCACGATTTTAAGAAAACTTGGTCAGGAATTTTGTAGGTCCAATGCCCAAGCGCCTAACCCGCGCGTAGCCTCTCATCGTCTTCTACCTTTGGGGTCACCGAACCGAGCACCAAGCTCAGCACATTGCAGCATCAAAGCCGAACCAAAATCTGGTCGGGCAGCAAGTTAAGGGCTACGCCCAAAATCTCTTGATCTCCAATGACAAAACACAAACAATCTTCATCCAAACCCAAAGATCCCATGGTCAAACCATCAACCTGGGCTTAGATGAAGCTTGAATTGCCATTAATGAATCTCGAAAATACGGATAATTATTTTCAGCCCAACCTTCGCAATCACTATCGTGCCGGATTTCTCAACGCCAAAGAACTTCCGAATAATAAACATGATAATACAAAATGGTTCAATTCCCCAGATGAAAAGAACCAAACCTGTATTATCGAAATCCGTTCATCCAAGCACAAAACATTTGGGTCTGTCTAAACTACAAAGCCAGATCCATATGCAAAACCTTAAAAAAAAAGGCTTTGTATGAAAAATGGGATCGCTTTAATCGCATATCTCTAATGGTTATGAAAAGCTCTGATACCAATTGTTAATGATTTGTGCGGAAGATACGATAAGAACCGATTTCAATTCGATACATGAAAATAATATAATGATTTTATAATACGAATACTTAAAAATATATCTAGATCTCCTGTTAGAAAGAGAACTTAGACAAGAAAGATCCTGATCTCCAAGTTGTTTGTGTGTAACAAAATTTTAATCTTAATGCATGAAATTGATCTATACTTGTAAACTTGTTTTCAAAATCAAAACTTGATAATATATATTTAGTAAGTTACCATTTAAGAAGGTTGTTTTAACAACATCCATTTGATGTAACTCTAAGTCATAATGAGCTCAATAACGCTTGCAATTCGAGAAGCAATTCCTGATTTTGAGAATGCTATGAGCTATATAAAATTTGTTGAAGAACAATTCATGGGAACTTCCAAATCTCTTGCTAGTACACTTATGATTAAAATGATAACCATGAAATATGATGGTTTAAGTGGTGTTCGTGAGCATATCTTAAAGATGAATGATATGGCCTCTCAACTAAAAGGAATGGACATGGAAATTTTTGAAAGATTTCTTGTTTTTTTTTGGTAATTAACTGTAGCATAAAAGAAAAAAAGGAACAAATTACAAGGGCCATACCCCAGGCCTTACAAACACCACCAAAAGCAAATACCAAAAGCATAAAAAAAGGCTTTCGACTTAGCCATAACCAGAAAGACAAATGGAAGATGAGTGAGTTAATTGCCATGTGTGTTTAAGAAGAAGAGAGACTTAAAGTTGAAAAACCTGATATAGCTCATCTCACCACTATGGGTCCAAAGAAAGGAAAATTCAAGAAAGAAAGGAGTAAGAAGAGCTCATCTCACCACTATGGGTCCAAAGAAAGGAAAATTCAAGAAAGAAAAGAGTCCAAAGAAAGGAAAATTCAAGAAAGAAAAGAGTAAGAAGAGCTCATCTCACCACTATGGGTCCAAAGAAAGGAAAATTCAAGAAAGAAAAGAGTAAGAAGAAAAAGCATACGAATATTGAAACTCACCAATATCAAAATGAAGAAAATAAGATTTGATGTCATAAAGTAAAGTTTCAAGCAATGTGTGCGACTTGTGTGTGCGATCTGTGGTGCGAAAGTGTGTGCGAATTGAAACACGCCCCCTAGGGTTTTCTCTCCACCCGATCTATGGCAAATCTACCTGCGACAGTTGCAATTCCACCTAGGGCTTCTTCGCTTAGGGCTTCCTCTCCTAGGACGATGAGTAATTAAGGAACAGATGCTCCCGTAACTGCCATGAATGCTATTGTTGAGGAGCAAGGGAAATCCCATGAATGTAGCTTCGCCCCTTCTTCTCTGCGAATGCTATGGTCTTCTCCGAAACTTAGTGATATTTTCTAGAAGCTAACAAAGTTCAGACTGTTCTTTCAAATGTGGATGAAATGATTGAGGCCGAAGTTAATAGCGTCCAAAAGGGCTTGAAGCCGTTCACAATCAATATGTATGAAGCTCTCATGGCCCGTATGCGGTGTCTGAAGGGTCTGAGTCCGATTAAAGTTTCTACCCCGATCCCCTGGGTAAGTGATGGTGAGTCTGAAAATCATGCTAATGTCACTATGGATATTGAGGAAGAGGAAGACATAGACCACCATGAATTGATGTTATGGACGATGCAAGTCGACAAGGGCCTGGTGGAAGTGAAGATTGACCATATTAGGGAGGTCCTTGCTCACAAAGAGGGCCGAACTCAAATTGGTGCCGTGGAGGATTCTGACAATGAAGTGATTCCAGCTGAAAAGGAACCGACTTTCGTGCGCACAGTAAGAGGATGTGGGGGCCGTTTTATGTCCCACGACAGCGGTGGTGGGAGATTTGGTGGAAGACGTGACATTAGAGCATCTCAGCGATCGTTGGCGTCTGTTGTTGTAGAGGGAACAAGCCGTAAGGATGCAGATGAACCCGGTGATGGTTCCGCACGTAGGGTGTTCGCTACCCTACCTCAATAAAAAACCGAGCCATCTCCTCTTACTAACCGAAGTTCTGGGGACCTGCTCGACTTTGTGGAGCCAGACCGGTCTCAACCTGATGAGGTAACCATTGATTCTGCTTTTGTTGATGAAAAATCATGGGAGCATTATCTAGTGGGTTATTTTCTTGACTCGTCTCTAGCTTTTGGCCTTGTTCGTGCCACGGCCAGAACCCTTTTGGATCAAGATGGTCTGGTGGATGTTTTGGGCAACGATAGAGGTTTCTTTCTCTTTAAGTTTAAAAGTATTAAAGCTATGAACTCGGTGATGGAGAGGGGTCCCTGGCACTTCTCTGGCAAACTGCTCATCCTACAACGCTGGAGGAAACGCCTTAAATTCACTAACGAAGCAGTTTGAAAAATTCCTATTTGGGTTAAATTACATGACCTACCTCTAGAATTTTGGAATTCCCAATGCTTAAGCCGCATCACGAGTGTTTTAGGGGTTCCCCTCTATTTGGACAGAGCCACAGATTTCAAGCAAAGTATTTCGTATGCTCGGGTATGTGTGGAACTTGATGCATCAAAGCTGTTATTACATTCTATTTCTGTTAATCACGAGGGAGCATCTGTTTTGGTTGGTGTGGAATATCAAGGCCTCCCGGCGATATGTGATCACTACAAGGCGTTTGTGCATGACATTAAGCGGTGTAAGCTTTATAAACCTGTTGAAGCCCCTAAGGAGTGGACTCAAGTTAGCAAAAGAAAGGAAGTGGATGCAGTGGAAGGTACTCCTTAGGTCGCTGAACCTTCAATGAATATGCCCTCATCATCTAACCTAATCCGATGTGAAACTCTGCCGAGGCAAGAACATAGGACTATGGTGGTTTCAAGACCTTCTTCCCCAAAACAATTAGTTGTTGTTGTTTCTACCCAGATAGAGAAGCCAGTAGACCCTCCTTTGGCAGGGACCTCTCAAGTTAACAAAGACAATGGGAGTGGAAGCCCAGTAGGCCGATCTCCTCTTACTTATAGTAAATCGGGTCTTGAGGTGGAACCGGTCCCTGTTGTGGGACAAGGCACTGAAGCCGAGCCTCTAACTCCCTTGGAAGAGCTGGATAGTGGTCAGGAGCAGATTCTGCCTTCTCCTAAGGGCTCAGGATCCAGGAAGGTGAACAGCAGCAAGAAGAAAAAGAAAAGGTCCTTCACTTAACCTTCCTTTCTTTAAATGTCTATTACTTCTTGGAATGTTCGGGGTCTAAATAGTTCTTTTAAACAAAATGAATTGAAGTTTTTTGTTCAATCATCTCAAGTTAAATTACTTGCTTTGAATGAAACTAGGATTAAAAAAGAAAAGGCTGATCTAATTTTTGATAAAACCTTCCCTTCCTGGAATTTTGCAAATAATTATGATTTTGGTGCTTTGGGTCGCATTTGGGTTTGTTGGGATCCTGTCTTTGTAAATTGTCAAGCTACTAATGTTGGCGACTAATGGATTCATGGAAAGGCCACTTTCCTGGATAATAAAGCTTCCTTTTGGGTTACTTTTGTGTACAGGCTTAATACTTCTGTCGAAAGGGTTAGGCTATGGCGTAAGATTATTTCTCTTGCTCCTGGCCTCTCTAACTCCCCTTGGTTAGTTTTGGGGGATTTCAATGCCATTCGTCATCCTCATGAGTGTATAGGGGGTGTGGAAAATGGCCTACACATATGGATGACTTTAATAAGTGTCTGTACGAGGCTGAGTTAGATGACCTTAGATACAGTGGAATCCAATTTACTTGGTCTAATAATCAGCAGGGTGATAATTTCATCAAATCTAAGATTGACCGTGCCCTTGTTAATGAGGCTTGGATCATCACTATGGTTCAAGCTAGTGCCTTCTTTAGGCCCCCTGGTATTTCTAACCATTCGCGTATTGATATTATGCTTGATTTTGATAAAGCCAAGTCTTAGAAGCCGTTTAAGTAATTTTTGGGCTAAAAGCCCCAAGTTTATTCCTTTAGTTAAGGAGGTTTGGTGTACTTCTGTTGATGGGTCGGATATGTACAGGGTTAGCCAAAAGTTGAAACTTCTAAAAACTTAGCTTAAAAAGCTGAATAAGGAGTCGTATAGTGATATATCCAATTGCGTGGCCAATCAGAGGGCTATCCTTGAGGACCTCTAGATTCGGCTTGATTTGACCCATAGTGATACTGTTTTGTATGAGATGGAGAGGGTGGCCTTTAAATCTTTTGTTGAGCTTATTATGGCTGAAGAAAGCTTTCTCAAACAAAAATTCAAGATCCAATGGCTTAACCTTGGGGATCAGAATTCAAAGTTTTTCTTCAAATCTGTCAACTTTTAGCGTAACAGATCTCAGATTACTTATGTTACGAGTGAGGATGGGGTGGCTTACACTGAAAAACACCATATCTCTTAGCATATTGTTGACTACTATCAGGGCCTTCTTGGTACTAACTCTAGTGTTGATAGGATTGGGGTTAGGGATTTAGAAGGGATTATCACTAAACATCTGTCTACGCAAAGTGTTGCTAGTATGATGAGAGATGTTTCTGAGGAGGAGATCCGTGCCACTATGTGGTCTCTTAAAGCCAATAAAGCCCTTGGCCCCGATGGCTACCTAGCTGGGTTCTTCAAAGATGCTTGGGATGTTGGTCAGGATGTCACTGGGCGATTAAAAGTTTTTTTTGACTCGGGCCATTTCCTTCGGGAGATTAATACTACCCTTATTGCTTTGATCCCAAAAGTTCCTAATCCTTCATCCATTAAGGAGTATAGGCCTATTTCCTGTTGCAACACTATCTATAAATGCATCTCCAAAATCATTGCTAATAGAATCAAGGAATCCCTATATGAAATCATCTCCCCTGCTCAGTCTGCTTTTGTGAAGGGGCGGAGGATTGCGGATAACATTTTTCTATCTCAGGAGCTTCTGAGGGACTATCATAAACAAAGTCATGGTCCTAGGTGTGCCCTTAAAGTTGACATTATGAAAGCTTATGATAATGTGTGTTGGGATTTTATGATTGAGGTTCTGAGGAGTATGGGGTTCCCGGAGAGAATGTTTAACTAGATTAAGCAGTGTATTACCTCCCCTAGCTTTTCTATTAGTATCAATGGTAAGATTAATGGCTTCTTTTGGGGATAAAAGGGTCTTCGACAGGGGGATCCCTTATCCCCGTACCTCTTTGTTAAGACTATGGAGGTGTGGGCTAGGTTGTTTGAGAAGCGTACGCAGGAGAGTCTGTTTAACTACCCATGGAGGTGTGGTAAGAATAAGATTGTTAACCTCTGCTTTGCAGATGACCTTATGGTCTTCTCTAAGGCAGAAGTTACCGCTATTAGAGTTATTCGCCAGGTCCTGAACGACTTCCAAAGGCTATCTAGTCTCTCCCTAAGTCCCCAAAAAGGTGACAGCTATTTCTCTAGGGTCGGTAGTGCTTTAAAAAAGGAGATTTTGGATACTCTTGGTTTTTGTGAGGGCTCCCTTCCTGTTAGGTACCTAGGGGTTCCCCTTATTACTACCATGCTCACCTATCGGGACTGCAAGCCCCTCATCGATAGGATTGCTAGTAGGATCCAGGTGTGGAGTAGTAAGTTTCTCTCTTACGCTGGCAGAGTCTAGTTGATCGGCTCTATTCTTTTCTCCATGTAGGTGTATTGGTCCTCTTTGTTTATTCTCCCCAAGAAAGTTTTTCGTGAGGTTTAGAGCTAACTTAGGGCTTTCTTGTGGAGTGGTCCTGATAAGAAGACATCTGATGCTAAAGTTGCTTGGCAGAAGGTGTGTGTTCCTCGTAAAGAGGGTGGCCTTGGGATTAAATCATTGGTTCTGTGGAATAAAGCTGCGGTGGCCAAGCATATTTGGTTCTTGCTTACGGGGGTGATGTATCTCAGTGGTGCTTGTGGATTAAATCTAATATTCTTTGTGGTAAATCCTTTTGGTTGGTCAAGATTCCGCAATTGGCCTTCTGGTGCTAGAGGAAGATCCTCCAGCTTCGTCCGTTAGTTAAACGCTATTTTCTTTATGAGATTGGTAATGGTGATGATACTTTCTTATGGTTTGATCCCTGGCGTCCTTGGGGGTCTTTGGTTGAGGCTAAGGGGTCGAGGATCGTGTATGATTCCGGGATGGATCGGGATTCTAAAGTTAATCAGATTGTGAATGGCAACCTTTGGAGATGGCCATCTGCTGTGACCATGGATCTTTTGGAGATGCGTAGGGAGGATAGCTTTCTTCCTGATGCTTCTTAGTGTGATAGCATCAAGTAGACCCTTAACGGTAATAAATTCTCTATTGGGTCCCTTTGGGAGGAGCTTCGGGTCCATAAGCCTGCGCAGTCTTGGTGTCAAGTGGTGTGGTTCAAGCACCACATTCCTTGTGTCAGTTTTATTCTCTGGGTTGCGATCAGAGGCCGCCTTAGTACCGGGGATAGGCTTAGAATGTTTGGTCTTGATTGTAATGTTAGATGTAGTCTCTACTCTGGGGCTGTTGAGACCCATGACCATCTTTTCTTTGCTTGCCCCTTTGTTCAGGCTATCTGGACCAGAGTTTTAGCTAAGTGTGGGATTAGTTGGTCGAGGCCTCATGGATGGCATGGAAGGATGCTTTTGCTACTAAGGTGGTTGGTCAAACCTTGAGTGCTAGTGCCAAGAGATTGGCGCTCTCGATCGCGGTTTACTGTATCTGGCGGGAGCGTAATTTTAGAAAGTTTCAGGGTCTAAAGAAGGGTTGGGAGAGAGTCTTAAGGATATTTACGAGATGGTGAGAGAGAGGCTTTCCACCCTTAGGCGTGTGCCTGTTTCTCAAAATAATATGGAGATCCAGGGTGAATGGAGCCTGGTGATGGATATTTTTACCACTAATGTCTTTTTTTAATTGCTCTTGTTTGTTGCAGCCTGGCAGCGTTGTTTGGATGACTGTGAGTTTTGTTTCTATCTCCTTTTTTGGAGTCCTGAGAGTTTCAGATATATGGAGTGAGTGTTTTTGTGAGGTTTTTAACAGTTATATCATGTAAGTTTTGTTTTGTGCAAAATGGCATGGAAGGTTTAGGAGTTTGTTATCTCACGCGAAGCTGCTGTGAGACTTGTTTCTTTCTTTTTTGGAGTTTGAGCTATACACTTGTCTGAATTCTTGTGAGATTAACCCACATTTTTTTTAATTTTTTGGGTAATTTTAGCCCCTTTTTTTTGGAGTGCTGAGCCCTTTCTCGGTCTTCTAATTGTTAATCTAATTTTAATATGGGTGTGTGTGTTACATTGCTCTTTCATTTGTTTATCTTGGTGATATGTTCAGGTCCTGTTGGCTGCCTGCTGTCTTTCGGGTTTTTTTTATCATGCTGGCCTCTACTTTTGTGGATCTCCTGTTGTGCATCCTAGCTTTGAGGGGTGTTCATAGGCTCTTCTCTTGCACATATGGTATTGTATATATTTTTTGTCTTCCTATTTGTGGGAGCTGTCCATAGTTTTTTGTTATCTGTTTGTGGTGTTCTCAGTTAACTGGTTCTCTGTGGGCTTGGATCTATTTTTTAGATGTTTGTTGGTTGCTCTAGCCAGCTGTTTTGTGGCCATTTTATCATGGTTCTTGCTCGTGGTTGGTCTGCAATTGTCGGTTGGTTCTGAGTGGTTTTTCTTTTTGGGCTTACAGGTTTTGGTTCCCAACTGGGTCGATATTCACATATTTCAGTTCTTTTTGTGTATTGTATGAACAACCTTCCTCTTACGGCTTGTGTAAGGGATGCGTGTGTGCGTTGTTTTTTCTTTGTTTGTCTCGGTTTGTTTTTTTGTTGTTTTGTTTGCTGCTCGGGTCTGCTAGTTCTGGGCTGTGGTGCAATCTCTGAGTTCTTTGTTTCGGGTTTCTGGTTTTTACGTTGGAATGGTTTTCTGGTTATTCTGTTATTAGTTGTTTTTGTTAGGTTTGCTATTTAAATTTCAAGTTTGGCTGCCTGTATTGGGCTATTTTTTGGGCCTGGGTCAGGCTTTTGTTGCCTCGGTTCAGCTGTGTGTCTCTCTTGAGTTTGTCAGTTTGCTACTTTCGGCACAGGCGGTGGTGCTGTTTGGCTGCTCTTTTCGGGTGTTTGTTATGGTTTTTGTTGCTGCGGTTTTTGAGGCTCTGGGGTGGTTAGGCCTTTTTGGTCTCTTGTTGTTTTCCAGTCCATTACCCTTATGGTGTTATGGTTTAGGCATCCTTTTTTTGGCTTTTCTGTTTCTTGTTTAGTTGGTTCCAGCTAAGCCTAAAGCCTGTTCTCCTTTGCTTCTGGTTTCTTGTGGGTGTTTTGTAAGTTCTGGGGTATGCCCCTTGTATTCATGTTCTTTTTCTTTTTTTATATATCACATTTATTTACCCAAAAATAAAAAAGATTCGATGTCATTTTTGTCACACGAAAGGTCACATGAGGAAAGAATGTTCAGCTTTTAAGTCTTGGTTGGAAAAGAAAGGTAAAATCCAATGCTTTGTGTCTTATGAATCTTATTTAGTCGATATTCCACCAAACTCTTGGTGGATTGATACTGGTGCTAGTATTCACATAACAAACTCCATGCAGGGATACCTTACAAGTCGGAGACTAAGTAAAGGAGAGCGAACCATTACAATGGGAAATGAAATTGAAGTAGATGTTGAAGCAATTGGAACCCTCCTCCGTCTAATATTACAATCTGATTTTATTATTGATTTAGTAAACACAGTTTATGTTCCTGTATTGACTAGAAACCTAATTTCAGTTTCACAACTCGTTTCCCATGGTTATGAATTTAAATTTGGAAATAATGGAGTTTCCTTATTCCATAATTCTCATTTGGTTGGCTCTGACTCTTTACATGGTCGTCTTTATTCATTGAATTTAGATTCTACTTATGTGCAGCCTCTTTTATCATTTCATGTAAATAATGTGGTAGATAAGAAGAGAAAGCGAGTGAATGAAAATTCATCTATATTGTGGCATAAACGTTTGGGTCACATATCAAGGGAAAGAATGGAACGTCTTGTCAAAGACGGAATTTTAAATTCACTTGATTTTTCTGATTTTACTACTTGTGTGGATTGCATCAAAGCAAAATACACAAAGTGTAAGAAAAATGGTACAACTAGAGCTACAGAATTATTAGAAACAATTCATACTGATATATGTGGTCCTTTTTTTATTCCAACTATTTTTGGACATAAGTATTTTATTACATTTATTGATGACTTTTCTAGGTATACTTACGTGTATCTTATTCATGAAAAATCTGAAGTATTGGATATGTTCAAAATTTATAAAGTTGAAGTTGAAAATCAACTTGGCAAACGGATTAAAAGTGTAAGATCTAACAGAGGTGGTGAATATTATGGAAGGTTCACTTTGTTAGGTCAACATCCAAGTGCTTTTGCTTTATATATTGTTGAGTTTGGCATTGTTGCTAATTACACAATGCCCAGTACACCCGACCAAAATGGCGTAGCTGAGCGACGAAATCGTACTCTAATAGATATGGTAAGAAGCATGATGTGTAAGTCATCTTTGCTAGATTGTTTTATGGGGTGAGGATTTAAAAACTGCCATACACATTCTTAATAGGGTTCCTACTAAGGCCGTACCTAAAACCCCTTATGAATTATGGGTTGGTTGGAAACTTATTTTGAATTACTTACATGTATGGGGTTATCTTGCCGAAGCTAAAATTTTCAACCCACAAATAAAAAATTGGATCTTAAAACAATAAGTTGTTATTTTATTGGATATCCTGACAGATCAAAGGGATTTTGTTTTTACTGTCCTACTCATAGCACAAGAATTGTTGAAACTAGACATGCTGTGTTTCTAGAATATGGGAACGTTAGTGGGAGAAATGAATATAAAAACATTAATTCTGAAATATTGTTAGCAATTATTTATTTAATGTGGCCAGTGCATGAATATATTCGATTTTTTTGGGTAATTAATATATTAGATTAATTTCACCAAGAAGCTTTTAATGTTCATGAACTTATTGATGAATAAGTATTGATGAATGCACCATTGTATACATGTATGGAAGACTTACATTGAGCATAGCCAAGAAACACAACTCTGTGCAAACAAAGGAATATTTCTTTATATTGGCATATAATTTTTCTTTTATCAAAATATCAAGCACACAACGCAAATGTTCCAAATGCTCATCTAAGTTCTTGCTATACACCAAGATGTCATCAAAATAGACTACAACAAATTTGCCTATAAACGCACGCAATGCATAAATTTTTTTTTGGGTAATTAAATGCAATGCATGATTTATTAACCTCATAAATGTACTAGGTGCATTAGTTAGCCCAAAAGGCATTACTAACCACTCGTACAATCCATATTTAGTTTTAAAGGCAGTTTTCCATTCATCTCCGTCTCTTATCTTAATATGATGATACCCACTTTTCAAATCAATTTTTGTGAAAAAACATTATCCATGCAGTTCATCTAACATATCATCTACCCTAGGAATATGATGTCTATACTTTACTGTAATGTTGTTGATAGCCCGACAATCAACGCACATTCGCTAAGTACCATCTTTCTTAGGTACGAGCGATACTGGTACCGTGCATGAACTCAAGCTCTCTCTCTCTCACGTGTCCTTTGGCCATCAACTCCTCAACTTGCCTTTGTAGTTCCTTTGTCTCCTCCGGATTACTCCT
>JAOTRH010455235.1:0-29660 GCA_034768845.1 Heliamphora exappendiculata | reverse complement strand
AGGAGAAGAGGATAATTAAATCGGGTTGTCAGTAACTTAATTTATTTATCGAGAATCCATATCTTAAACGTGGGGAGAATTAAGTGCATTTGATAATTAGAAACTGAAGACATAATTTGAGTTAGGGTCGGGAGTTCAGTCAGGATCTTTAGTGAAATAAGTTCTAGTTCGTGCGAGAAAGGATCTAACTCGGGGATAGAGTTAGGGATATCCGATTTTTCTCGTACGGTTAGCCCGAGTACTATAATTTCTCGTGATCCCTCACGTAACCCTTTATACGCACGGATATTTTTTTCTATCAATTTCGATAATTATTTAATTTAATTTGAATGTCGGTTTTTCCTCCGGAAACATTCAGGGATTTAGTTAAATAATGGAGGGTCGTATTGAAATTTGGCACACCTAGGGATCACTCCCTAGGTGGCCAGCCCTAATAGGAGATAGGAGGTTATTTTATGAAAAAATATATCTCCTCCTTGATTTTAGGAAAGAGAGATATAATTTTCAAGAATATCTCAAGTGATATATAAAAATATATCACAGGGAGCCAAAGAAAAACCTAATCCCTAGCCCTAGCCGCAGCCCCCTTCACTCTCCCATTGTGAATTCATTTTTACTTTGAGAGAGAGGTGTGAGATAGAAACCAAAATGAGGAAAACACGAAGATTCTGATCGGTGCCTACTCGCCGGGATCGTCGGGTGCGTCGGGATATACGTGAGAAGATCATTGAGTCGTCTCGGATCGTTGATCTGCATCAAAAAAATTTGTTCAAATTTCTTGAAGGTATATTTAATCATAATATATCAGTTTATTGTTATCGTTTTTCATGAAAAACGCATGCGTCGTTTTTTACGGTCACGGCGCTGGTTCTTAATTTTTCTTCCGCATTCCAACATTGTTGTTATGCCTGTTCTTCCCATTCTTTAGCCTTATCTATTCTTCATCGAGTAGTATAAATTTCAAGTAGTTATAAGGTTTTTCTTCCTCGACTAGCTTAAAGGGCTTGGACTATAGGGTGTTAATGAAGAAACGACATCAATTTTTGCTAATTACATATTAGGAGAGAGGTTATGAAGGTTATCGATAAACTATTTACCGATTACATGATAGGATTGGTAGAGTTTATAATGTTAGACATCTTAGTTAAGTAAGTAAATTAAAAATATTTTTAGTAGTGTTCACACATTTTTCTACTTATTATAATCCTATCAAATAACTTTGTTAATCAATAAACACCATCTCACCTAACCATGAACACACCTCCAAACCGAACTACGTCTTTGTCCCAATCAATTGAGATTGGTGTTTCTCTGTAACATAGCTGAAACCCTGAATACCGTACTTACCATTAGCTTCGTCCATGTTTACTTTCATTTTGTTGTTGATCTTCATGTTTTTATTTATGAATATGCTTCTTTGCCTTGATCTGCGATCTCTCTCCTCGTTTTCGTGTATGATTTTTGTATTTTTGATAGTTGAATCTATGTTCTCCCAAATGTTTGTGTGTCTATGTAGAATCTATCTGTTCAAGAAAAGTCATTGGAATTCATAATTTTCCTAAAACGTAGACTGGTTATTTGTTTGTATCTACAGAATATACAATTGGATTATAATTTTTTACAATAACAAATTAAAAACATTTCTAATTCTTTACTTGTGATGCGATTTTTTGCGGAGATCTGGTTTAGGATGTTAGCTAGCTCCAATAATTTTTTGAGACACCTTCGGATCCGGCAAGGCAGTCAAACAATGGATGGAAAAAGGCGGTGCTTGGCTGCCAAACACAACAGATTTTTCGACAACTTAAGGGGATGTTTGGGCTTCATTTTCAGTATTTTTCAGCGTTCCAGCGGTGGTCCGGGGATGTGACGGTAGTCCGGGCCAGAGGAAGAAGGTCGAGTCTTTGACGGCTCGTTTAGGGTTTCAAAACCCTAACCGTTTAATTTTTAATCCGAGACCGTTGGATTAAAAGATTGAATGAAGGATCCGGATCATAACGACTTTAATTTTTTTTAATTGTCATTGTTTTAATTATTTATTTTATTTTATTTCATGAATGAATTTTATTTTATAATATTTTTCCTTTTATGCATGTTTTTAATTAACGGAAGTATGTTAGGAAAAACGATTTTATAAAATAAATATTCCTAACAATTTTTAAATCGAGAAAATAAATAGATAATTATTTATTTAATTTTGTGTTAAAATTAAATAAGTTTTTTTAATTAAAATTTGGAAATTTAATTTATTTCGCAAAATTAAATAAGGAAATATTTTTGTTTATTTTATTATGGTGAAACAAGTAATATTTTAATTGATTAAAATCAAATTTATTTTGATCAAAAATTAAAATTTGTTTAATCATTTAAAATGAATGAAAAAGAAAAACTCTCGATTTTTTAAAATATTATGTGGGAGAAGGGTTTAGTCACAGATAAATCATACAGTCTCCATTACACGTTCGTAAGAGATGTAGTTATAGCTCGCGTGCTGGTTTCGACTTTCGATTTTCCTAAGGAAGGGCTATAATCATGTCATCTACGGTACGAATCTTTGTGAAAAATAAATTTAAAAATAGTACAAAGTAGGGTTTGTTCTCACCGGACCCGGGACTTTAACACGGGGTTTTCAAATTATACACTTAACCTGTGAATAAAAATATTCTCCCTAAGGAGTCACTGTTTTTATTTGTGGGGACCAAAACTTATTGGCTATTTAATTTACATAAAATGTCCTATATCAAGGAATTAAAAGTCGAGTAATTCTTTGTTCGCTAATTGTTAGACGTCTACACTACATGGCCCATCAATTGATGTGACTCTTCGCTGGTAGTTTTTTTTATTATGATATTTGGTTTCGACAGTAAATTAATAGACTGGCATGCCTGTCCGAACGGGTGTTGATTAGTAGACGTCCACACTACGTGGCCTGCTTAATCACGAAAGATTCGGACTGCCAATAATTCTTTTTCAATTAAAAGGTTGAGGTAACCTAATTTAATAAAAGAATTAAAAAGTTTTTTTCTCTCTTATTTATCAGGTTTTAATAATGGGATCTTTCAATCCACTTACAGCAATTCTCGAGGAATATAAATTATTTGGACCAAACTTCATCACATGGAAACGGAACCTCGATATTGTTTTAGCTTCTGACGATTATAGGTTTGTGTTGCATGACCCTTGCCCTTCCACTCCTCATGATGGATCCACCGAACAGGAGATCCAGGCTTATGAGAAGTGAAAGAAGGCTGATATGATGGCTAGTTGTTACATGCTGATATCTATGTCGGATATACTACAATGCCAGAATTAGTCTATGGCCTTTGCAGCTGAGATCGTGTTGAACCTTACAGAAATATTTGGTGATTAGGGTCAGACAGCAACCATGGTTGAGGGTACACCTGTTAGGGACAATGTTTTGAAGATGAGCGGTCTTCTTAACGAGCAGGAGGTCCTTGGATTAGAAATCGATGCGAAATCCCAAATCGATATCGTGTTCCAGTAACTGCCTGATTCATTTCTACAATTCTGCCTAAACTACACTATGTACAAACTGGATTTTTCTTTGGTAGAATTATTTAAAGAACTACAGGTAGCGGAAGGTGTTATCTATAAGTTAACCCATGCATTTGTTGCTGAAAGGGCTTCTTCTTCTATGCCAAGAGGTGGTAAGAAGAAAAAGCAAGGAAAGCAACAGAAAAATGTAAAGAAAATTGGCAAGTTTAAGCCATCACTTGCCAAGGCAAAGGTAAAGATGCCTAGGGGCACGTGCTATTTTTGTAAGAAGTTAGGACACTAGAAGATGGACTGTCCTGACCGAAAGAACAAGCAACCTGCAGGTATTATTTTTTCTCTAGTAGTTGAATCATGTTTAGCGGTTGTATCTACGAAAACCTAGTGTGTAAATACGGGAGCCACTAATCATGTCTGTAATTCTTTGCAGGGGTTCCAGGTAACCAGGCAACTTAAAGAGGGCGAGGTCTACCTTCAGATGGGGAATAACTCTCAGGTGTCTGCTGTTGCAGTGGGAGAAATAGTTCTTTATTTCAGTAATAAAAAGTACTTATTTTAAAGAACATTTTATATGTATCTCAAATTAGACGGAACTTAGTTTTGATTTTCTATTTGGGGGATGATGGTTATTTTGTTTCGTTTAATAAGCTTTCATGCAATATTATGGTTGAAAAATAATTTATCTGTCGTGGTACATTGAAAAATATTCTTTACATTTTATACCCTATTATTTCTGTTGATAAAAACAATGAGGTGAATAATTTACATGTTTTACCACTTAAAAGAAAAGTTTTCTTCTTGAACCAAACAATACTTTGGCATCTTTGTTTAGGTCATGTTAATCTAAAAAGGATACAAAAATTAGTTGAAAATGGACCTTTAAGTTCATTGGAAGTGGAGGCACTTCCAGTCTGCGAATTCTGTTTAGAATGTAAGATGACCAAGGGATCGTTTACGGCCAAGGGACTTAGAGCCAAAGAAGTGTTGGAATTGATTCACTCTGATTTATGTGGTCCCATGAACATTCAGGCAAGTGGTGGGTATGAGTATTTCGTCACTGTTATTGACTATTACTCAAGGTATGGATACGTTTACTTGCTTCACTGTAAATCTGGAACCTTTGAGAAATTCAAAGTGTTTACGGCGGAAGCAGAGAAGAAAACAGGTAAAAGTATCAAAATTCTACAATTTGATCATGGAGGTGAATACCTCTCTGGGGAGTTCAGGAACTACTTATCAGAACATGGGATAACATCTCAGTTATCTGCACCAGGTATGCCTCAGCAAAATGGTGTAGCAGAGAGGAGAAATAGGTCCCTTGAGGAGATAGTGAGGTGCATGATGTGATTATTTAGATTTACCGCATTTGTTTTGGGGGTATGCATTATAATCGGCGGCATATATTCTAAATTCGGTGCCTACTAAGGCAGTTCTCGGAACCCCTTCAGAGTTATGGATTGGGCATAAGCCAAGTCTTAAACACTTCTGGATATAGAGTTGCCCAGCACACGTGTTGGTGGGAGATGCAAGTATGGCGGAACCAAAGACAAATGTCTGTTTCTTTGTAGGATACCCTAAAGAAACTAAAGGTGGTTTATTTTATGTTCCTAAGAGTCATAAGGTATTTCTTATTATAAATGCTAGATTCTTAGAAGATGATTATGTAATAAATTACGAATTTCGGTCACAAGTTGTTCTTGAAGAGGTGAGGAATGAAAATATGATAGAAACAGAAAACATACCTAATGAACGAAATGAGATGCCACCTATCGCGAGTACACAGCAGGAGCTACTTCGTAGTCGGAGGGTTGTTCATCAACCCGAGAGGTTCATGTACTTGGGAGAGTCTTACGATAAGATTCCAGAAGAACATGATACCGAACCTAGAAACTACAATGAAGCACTGCAAGATAAGGATGCAGTATTATGGAAAAAAGCTATGGAATCTGAGATAGAGTCCATGTACTCTAATCAGGTCTAGGAGCTTGTGGATCCGTTAGATGGGATAAAACCCATCGGGTGCAAATGGATCTTCAAAAAAGAGAAAGAGTGGACAGGAAGGTTGAAACTTTCAAAGTTAGGGTTGTTGCGAAGGGGTTTACTCAGAAAGAAGGGTTCGATTATGAGAAAACTTATTTGTCGGTAGCTATGCTTAAGTCCATTCGAATTCTCTTATCCATTGCTGCTAATCTCGATTACGAGATTTGGCAAATGGACGTCCAGACGGCATTCCTTAACAGAAGTCTTGACGAGAGCATATATATGATGCAGCCAAACGGGTTCATAGCAAAGGGCCAGGAGCATATGATATGAAAGCTTAAGAAATCCATTTATGGGCTTAAGCAAGCATCAAGGTCTTGGAACACTTGATTTGACCTGGCGATTAAAGGCTTTGGCTTTAATCAATTTCCTATCGAGTATTGTGTGTACTGGAAGCACAATGGGCATAAGGTGGCATTTATAGTCATTTATGTTGATGACATTCTCCTAATCGAAAACGATGTGGGGTTGCTATCTTCGGTAAATATATGGTTGTCGAGTCAATTTGACATGAATGACTTGGGAGAAGCGAGCCAAATTCTTGGGATCAAGCTCGTTTGAGATCGATCACGTAGGATGTTGGGCTTATCACAAGCCCGTTATATTGACTTGATTATTGCTCGTTTTGGCATAAAAAATTCTAAGAAATGATTTATTCCTTTCAGATATGGAATTTCTCTATCTAGGGATCAGTGTCCTAGGGCACCTCAGGAGATTGAGAGGATGAGAGGTATTTCTTATGCTTCAGCAGTAAGAAGTCTCATGTATGCCATGCTCTACACTAGACCAGATATCTATTATGTCGTAGGCATGGTAAGTTGATATCAGTCTAATCCAGGGAAAGAGCATTGGACTGCGGTCAAGAATATACACAAGTACCTGAAAAGGATAAGGGAGTATATATTGGTGCACGAGGCTGATAGTCTTATACCTCTTTGGTATACTGACACAGACTTCCAGGTAGATAGAGACTCTAGGAGGTCCACTTTGGGCTATGTGTTTACCTTTGGAGGTGGAGCCATCAGTTGGAGGAGCGTCAAGCAGTCTTGAATTGCTGACTCTACCATTGAGGCTGAACATGTTGCAGCTTCGGATGCAGCTAAGGAAGCAGTCTGGCTCAGGAACTTCCTAAAGGACTTGGATGTGGTACCCTCAGTACAATCGCCTATTATACTCTATGGTGATAACAGTGGAGCGATTGCGTACTCGAAAGAACCAAAAGTCCACAAAAAGGGAAAGCACATTGAGAGAAAGTATCATCTCATTAGGGAGATCGTCCAACGTGGAGACGTGATAGTTTCTAATATAGCATCTGCGGATAACCTAGCGGATTCTTTTACTAAGCCATGCAGAAGGATTAGGTGTCAGGTGTGTTCCTGTATGACTTTGAGTATAAGTGGGAGATTGTTGGGAATGTATACTGAAAAGTCATGCTTTTATGTATTTTATTCTAAATCCCTGGCATATTAATGAGAAACATTTGAGATGATTTTGCATTTATAGTTTCATATTTTTGTTTGTGATATATAAATGCATAGTTCATATATTCTATCCAGTATTTGACTCGGTGCGTGCTGCACGAAAGATTGGGTCAAAGGATCTGACAGATTATACACGTAGGCTCACAATCGCAATGGACCCGAATATTCTATTGGTACGATTGTAGTACATCGTTATAGTAGCTAGTTTTGGCAAGGTCAAACGGATCGAATTCATATTTCGAGAATTCGATGTTCAAACTCGATGTGTTAGCACACTTGGAGTGTATTGAGCTGGATCAACGGGATGATCAATTCTATACTGACTACATGAATTGATTTACATCCCATATTATCATGCATTGCACGAGCTCTTAATCCCGAAGTGATTGATTGGTTGTGCTTAAATAATGTACAGTACTTTAAGTCATCAATTGTTGAGATTTTCTCTATGAGATCAACAATACCGATGAGTTGGGTTCTGGCATTGTTTGTCCAATGATCGATAATCAGCTGACAGAAATCACGTCCGAATTTAGATTGAGGAGTTCCCCCTCGTGTGCGTTGTTTATAGGTTTGATTATGCCAAATTTGTACAGTGGGTCTTCGGATCCGGCATATCAAAAGGTTAAACGGTGTGGTTGCAAGGAGAAAAAGATAATTAAATCGGGTTGTCAGTAACCTATTTTATTTATCGTGAATCCATATCTTAAACGTGGGGAGAATTAAGTACATTTGATAATTAGAAACTCAAGACATAATTTGAGTTAGGGTCGGGAGTTCCGCATTCCAACATTGTTGTTATGCTTGTTCTTCCCATTCTTTAGCCTTCTCTATTCTTCATCGAGTAGTATAAATTTCAAGTAGTTATAAGGTTTTTCTTCCTCGGCTAGTTTGAAGGACTTGGACTATCGTGTGTTAATGAAGAAAATACATCAATTTTTGTGTTTGGTGTACGTGAATTTCCCATGATTATTCAATGTTTTTTGCTAATTACATAGTAGGAGAGAGGTTATGAAGGTTATCGATAAACTATTTACCGATTACATGATAGGATTGGTAGAGTTTATAATGTTAGACATCTTAGTTAAGCAAGTAAATTGAAAATATTTTCAATAGTGTTCACACATTTTTTTACTTATTATAATCCTATCAAATAACTTTGTTAATCAATAAACACCATCTCACCTAACCATGAATACACCTCCAAACTGAACTATGTCTTTGTCCCAATCAATTGAGCCTGGCGTTTCTCTATAACATAGCTGAAACCCTGAATACCGTACTTACCATTAGCTTCATCCATGTTTACTTTGATTTTGTTGTTGATCTTCCTCTTTTTATTTATGAATATGCTACTTTGCCTTGATCTGCGATCTCTTTCCTTGTTTTCATTTATGATTTTTGTATTTTTGATAGTTGAATCTATGTTCTCCCAAATGTTTATGTGTCTATGTAGAATCTATATGTTCAAAAAAATTCATTGGAATTCGTAATTTTCCTAAAACGTAGACTGGTTATCGATTTGTATCTACAGAATATACAATTGGATTATAATTCTTTACAATAACAAATTTTAAACATTTCTAATTCTTTACTTGTGATGAGTTTATTATGAATAAATTTTTAAAAATCCGTTATTTGTTCACAAATTAAAGAGCTTCGTAAACCTTCTCATCAAGTTCAGTAATGTGATATGAAACTACAAAATCTCTATAACTTTCATTTAATTTTTGTAACTAATTTTTGATTTTGGAAATGCGATATGAACAATCGTTATTTTCTATAGTTACCGCACAATAACTTTCTTTTCATGCACATCTAGTTTATATATCATCATGTAACATCAAACTTGTATGAATGAAATCCAATGGGAATGCAGCATGGATTCTACATCTTATGTATTTCAGAGCATATTTGGATACATTAGCCATTTCCAATGTGTATAGATTGTAAAGATTCTATTTGTTATCATAGTGGGGAGTAACTGCTCGTTTGAATTAGTTATGTTATGTTCCTTTACCCGTGTCTGTAGATATTAATAGGAGCTTTGCATATTTCACTTATATGTTGGGCTTGGTATGAACGTTGAGTAGATTTAAATGTAGGAGGAGTGTGAAAGGCTGTCAACTAGCGTTGCAGTAATCCCTACCAATTTCAAAAAACTTGTATAAAAATTAGAGTAAGGGAATAATTATTAGAATGCATGAGTGATTTTAAAAAAATATTGGAACAGCCTTTAGGCGTGGGTTATACCGAGTGGATCTTAAAGTTACAAAAGGACTTATGTCATATTTGTTTTACAGTTCATATGAAAAAAGACGGAGAACACACGATTCCTAAGCGCCCTTGTGGCACATGGATTTATTATTAGTAAAATTTGTAAATTTATTGCCTTGTTAGATTGGTCATGTCATTTATTGTCATGTTAATGCCTGCCTATGTATGGTTGTAGTCAAAATGAGTGTATAAAGAAAAAACAAACTTCATCCATCGACGCAAACAGCCTTGAGGTATTGTTGTTGCTGCTTACATTGCTTCTCAAATTTATTAGTTTGACGCGTTTAGTGTACACTTATTGTTATATGATGGTTAATTTTCATAGTTTAAACAAGAAGTGGGAAAAAAGTGGAAGGCGCTTCCAAAAAGTGAGAAGCGCACATATGAGAATATAGCAAAGGTTGATTCGAAGTGGTATGAAGTAGAGAAGGCCGAGGTTCCTTTGGTCAAGTCTCTAAAGGTAATTGAAATGAATACGGTTTACCATTGTTATATGTATTATACTCTTCAATAAGAAAGACCCCCTTTTATTGTTTTTTTTTTGTTTTTGTAGGTAACAATTACGACACATATTGCTTTGAACTCTGTATATGTCATGCTACAAGGCTTGCGACCCGCCCAAGTCCAAGCATCTAAGGACACGGGGTTCGGTAGCCTACTCCACTTACATTGTACAAAGTTGTTAAGACAACTTTATCTGTGGTTAGTAGAGTTGTTCGACCCATCCATGGTGACCTTGAACGTCTATGGGAAGAAGATATTGGTTACACCCTTGGACGTTCACAACATTCTCAGGTTGCCATGCGATAGGGAGCCCGTGCCTATTAAATCTGTCTATACTGAGATACACAACCTATGTACATCGATTGGGATAAGTAAGGCTGACTTAATTGCACTGAAACAGTTGAAGGACGGTTTGAGCTCGATAGAGGCTGTTGACGGCATGTTCCGTATGAAGATGGTGTTGTCCCTCCTCGGAGCCATCTAATGCCCAACTTTCGACCTGGGAGTGAACCAGAGATATCTACACTCCTTGGTAGATATCTCCGTTATTAGTTGATATAATTGGAGCCGTTTTGTGTTGGACTTCCTCTTAGAGGGGGTTCGCACGTTCAAAGACAAAGGATGACGAGACCTCAAAGGTTGTCTTCTATTCCTCATGGTACGTCTTTTATTCCCTTTTTGTTCTTTTTCTCCTTTCTCTTTCAGTCGTTCTTCCATCAATCTTCTCCTTGCTATATGAATTGTACAGTTATTTTACTTCGAGAGTTGCACACCCGCTAGAGAATTCTCCACCCCATGGAAGAAGAGACCTACACCTCATCTCCAATACTGGGGAGATAAGGAGATTTCGTCTCGGATGAAATTATTGGACATCTTGGGATTTAAAGAAAATAAGAAAGTAAGTTAGCTAAAATATTCTATTGAGATTGTCAAATACCCGTACTGTACAATACCATAACCAATGTTGTTATTTACTAAACTCTGTTATTATTTTGCATATTAAGGCTGCAATGAGGTGGGTGGTTTTAATGTGAAAAGCATTAGGAAAGATGGAGGAAGAGCAGATGCGAATGCCAAAGAAAGTCAAATAAGAATTGAAGAGGAGGACGTGGGGTTGGTAGCACGTGTGTCGAAGCTCGAAAAGGACTTCCACGAATTTGCTAATGACATGAGAGTCGCGATGGGTGCGATGTCGACATCAATTGTCGATGCAATCACCTAATTGAAGCAGGAATTGGTGGGTTCTCGTGCATCACGACGGTCTGGACAGGCCGCTGAGGACGTCATCCCTTCTCCCACGAATAAGCCCACTCCTAGCCTTCATGTTTTCCACACCGTTGAGCCAAAAAATGAAGACATTGAAATGAAGAATGTCAAAATTGAAGCAAAAGATATATTCACGTTCGTCCCCTATCCTTCCAGGTGACAAGGCCGACTTTTCAGGTGAAAATGCTACGACGCTCTCCTCGTATGACGATCCATATTGGGTCGCCTATTGAGTCCTTCTGTGTTGCCTACTCCCCAACTTCCTACTACGGTGGGCATTAGACCCATACAAAGTAAACTTCTTTTACAAATAATATGCTTATCGTATAAGGGTCCTTACATGCTTCGGGGGAATGTAGGCAAGCAAAATAGAACGAAGCGTAAGGGAAGGTTAGACAAACAATCTACTACTAAAGTAACAATTACAAACATCTACTTCACTTTGAATAATTAATACATATACAGTCCGTAGATATGCATATACATTTGTTTACCATAATTTAACTATACGTGATGTTCAT
Source organism: Heliamphora exappendiculata (assembly GCA_034768845.1). Classification (NCBI taxonomy): domain Eukaryota; kingdom Viridiplantae; phylum Streptophyta; class Magnoliopsida; order Ericales; family Sarraceniaceae; genus Heliamphora; species Heliamphora exappendiculata. The sequence goes on along the minus strand of JAOTRH010455235.1, from coordinate 18,058 downwards.
GAAAATAGACGGCGATGGTTGTGAAGGAACTGACCACACAAAAAATATATTATGAATTACCACTTTCGGCCTTCGAAACTCACGTCGCAACATACATCTTTGATATGATGTTGTCCACAAGGTTATATCCAACATAATTTGACCTTATGTTCACATTTTTTAACCATTTTATGAGTTGTTTACTTTCGGTTCTGTAGGGAGGTGTTAAGTGAAACCACCTCCGTCCATGTGAGACAACACGACTTGTTAACACTACGGCCAAGGGAATGGTTGAGTGATGCAGTGAGTCTACATTTCTTGTTCCGTCATTTTTATCCTCACTCATTCGTAAACTACCATAATTGAATTCTCTACTACGCAGATCATCACCTGTGTTGCTGTCAATAAAACCACCTTCCAATGAGAGCATAATCTAGATGGGCTATAGACAAATTGGTTTTTGCTTACTTATGTATCAGTATGCATATTCAGTTATGAATTTCCATAGGATGTTTCCATTTGTGTCATTTGATTGTTGGTGTATATAACATTATTATTCTGCTTCGTGTTTGCATAGCGAATGATATTGAGTAGGAATGCTCGGCCAAACCTAATACTTGCGTCATATTTTGGCATGCATCGCTATATAGGCCGGCTAGTTGCATGTGAAAGGGTAAATATTTGCATCACTAATCTTTGTGTCTTGCATCTTAATGCATTCACATTCTTATAGATTTTGTATAGGTATATATATTCCAATAAACGATAATGGACAACACTGGTACATGGCCGTCATCTGCATGCGCAAGAAAGTTATCTACATTTTAGATTCATTTCCTTCTGCCATGCGAAATTTAGGCCGGGAGGAGTCAGTGATGTCTTTGGTTGGTACACTACCATATTCCATGTCTAGTAGTCGCAATGTTTTTGCCCAATGGTTTTGGTTTGCTTTTGTCTATGTGCAGGTACGCTTCTTCGACCAGGTCTTATCTGACTATGTCTAGACTGATGGGGTTAACGTCCCAATTATAAATGATTTTCCTATTCGTCGACCCAAATGGGTGCCACAGCAGGAGAATGGGTTAGGTATATTCCAACTTTCATACTTCCTCATATAGTGTTGTTGTTTAGTGCCTTCTCAAATGTGATGCAGGTATGACTGCGGCATGCATGTCGTAAAATATTACGAATGTCAACAACTGAATGAGCTGGACATTCTGAAGGTACCCAAATAGTGCGAAAGTATTTAAATTATTTACCCTTTTTATGTACTCAGATCTCTAACTTATTTGTTGATTTTCATCTTCGTATCTAGTTGACGTTTGCTTTCAATGCTGCAAGGAAGAGGCTTACTGTGGACCTTGTTCTTCACATGCATAACAAACATAAGGCGATTATCCTTGACAAAATATATAAAAGGTTTCTCGGCTTAGTGAAAAGACGTGCATGATCGTAATACTTGTAGGAATCCTATTGCACGTTGATGTAATAATCATGATTCACCAACATGTGGGATTGTTTTTGCTTTATACTCGTGACGGTTTGTTGTTGTATATTTTTGTCACGTCCCAAACTCCGGATCACGCAAAAAGCCATAAAATAACCAGTAAAATTGCCCAAACAAAATGGATGTAAAACCAAAGAGCCAAATAAGGCCAAAACCTTTGTAAAAACGTGCTATCGAGAATTTATTTGAGTTAAAAGAGTAGCCAAAAGACTACAGACACAGCCCCACAAGCAAAGCCTTTAAAAACAAATACAAGTTTTGGATAAGAAAATATTTTCATTTTAAAAGAAGTTTAGGCCGTTCCAAAAATTTTTCTTGAAGCATAAGAGTTTAAACGAAGCATAAATTATTTGAAAATCTCGTTTGTAAACCGTTGATCCCAACAATGAAAAAACGTAGTAAGAAACTATGAAAAACAACAACCAACCCAAGGTTCTCTCGAAAGTATTAAAATATGCATACATCCATAAGAATCTCTTATGATTTACAACATGTTATCTCTAAACATGAAACATATACAGAAAGGTATACACTACCTAACAAAGACAAGACAGCAAGATCTTGTCATCCGCCTCCTCCGGGCACCACCAATTCAACCTACCAAACTACACTTACTTGAAAAAGGTTTTACAGTAAAATTCCACACCGTGAGCCGAAACCCTATAGATATAGACTATAAAGTTACAAAGCAGGATATGCAATCACAAGCATACAGGCTCAACCACATGAGCCAAAAAGGTTTTCCCAACCCAAAATCACAAGTTTTTTATAAGACTAACACGAGTTTCAAAAAGGTTTTATCTTATAAAACTACATATTTTTCATCCTTTAAACTATGCATATCATCTTAATAGATATCATGCAATAGTTAAGGAAAAGCAGTAAGTAAACATGATCTTTTTTCACCTGAATCACACAACCGGAAACAAAATGATATTTTTCCACTCGGAACACACAACCGAGGAAAATAAAATGGTAAGCTGTAATAAAATAGTATGCTCCACTCGAGCCACACCGCCGAGGAGAAAAGATAAAATGAGATCTTATGTACCGACTCTGCCACACCGACAAAGGTAACAACTATAGACTCTCGTCTATTATTCTACAGCCGCGCAGGGTCCAATAAGTAATGACAAGTTTTATACAGAGTTACGACAACTACGCCATTAACGAAGGCAACCGAAGGAACTTGAGCCTGAGGGAACTACGCACCCACACTCAATTTACGAGGACTAACCCGAAGGAACTGAGTACCTACACTGCGCACGTTTTCGGACTTCCACCGAGGAGTAATGTAAGCCCAACTCAACAAACCCATTGTCATGGTATATCTATGGAAAATATTTAAAAACCCAACCGTAGCTTAACTACGCAAAACCCATAAAATAGTTTATACAACACATGCATAAAAGAGATCTAATCCATCAACATGGAGATCAAACAAAAATATTTCAAAATATTTTTCCCTATTTTCAAAAAATTGTTTCAAAATTAAGCATCAACCCCAAGGGTTAGCTCTAAACCTCCAAAACACCAAGTGTTGAGATTTTTATCAAAAACTACAATTTTTTCACCGTTTTCAAGAACACCATTTGAAAACTCAACATTCACAAGTCATATAATGTAATAAACTAAGAAAAGGCCAAAACATGCTTTTATCCAAACAAACATGGTTTAAATATGAAAATATGACATTCACATTCTAGTAAACCAAGGGCTCTTAGAACTCACCCCAATCTCAAACACTTCTTCTCACACAAGAAAGAAAATGGTCAACACCAATAGAAAAGGTGTCGACACAAACATTGGAGGTGTCGACACAAACAGAAAATGTGTCAACAAAAACAACGGAGATGTCAACACAAACAAAAAATGTGTCGACACCAACAACAAAAGGTGTCGACACAAACAGAAATTTGTGTCGACACAAAAGAATAGAGAGTTTAATGTAACACCACAGAAAGAAATCGTGCTCAACACCACAGAAAGAAATCGTGTCAACACAAACATAAAATGGTGTCGACACGAAAACCTAAAATTCTCAAATTTCAGAATAAGCTATTGGCGATGGTGAAAATCAAACCCAAGCTACGGAAACAACTTCTCAACTCCAAATTAAACCAACCAAACACTCCCTCTACAATCCATGGGCATACAAAAACCCAAAACAACGAAGATACACCGAAAGGAAAGCCTCAAAACCCTTTTTCTCCAACCGAAATCAACCCAAAAGCGATTTTGAACCAAAATCCAACTTTTTGAACGTAAACCAACTTTTCGAGTATATAAAATGGTAAATATGTATAAGATTACATATAACACCCTCTAACAACTTTAAAGTCTAGAATCCTACCTCGTGGAGTTAAAAACTCGATACTTCAAACTCCGTGAAAAATAAACTTCGCCGAAACAAAATTCTGTCCGGATGAACGCGTAGCCCTTAGTGCTGATAGCAAGGATCTGCTACCCGATCGCCAAAAACAAATTCCCAGGCCCCAAGAAAACTAGAGAGAAAGCAGAGGTTTTTGTTTGGAAAAGGAAACTTTGCCTCTAAGCTTTCCAAAAGAAAGTATCTCCACCAAAATATTTAAGACTAGATATTTATAGGCCACAAAAAAAAAAAAAAAAAAAAAAAAAAAAAAAAAAAAAAAAAATATATATATATATATATATATATATATTTTAAACATCACACCACAACTCCCAACGGTCCTGATATCCAACCCAACATATATTTCTAAGCTCGAACACGCATACATAAATATGTTATTGTAAAAATAATAAACAACACATCAAAATGTTACAAAAATTAAAAAGGGCCAGGGTCTCTCTAGTCAAACAATTGAACATTGTGGGTCATATGTGCGAATTTAAGATCATTGTTGTTTAAGATGAATGGTACCATCAACACTCTAGATCCCTACAGTGGCTATGATGACGTCTTGATAAATGCATTCGAACCTTGGTGCTTCTGTTGCATGGGATTTGCTTATCTAGTACAGATGAGACCAGTCGTTGTGTATATCGAGATCATGCCCATTGGACAATTCTATTGTACGTACCCCTTTAGTATATAATTTGTTTTCTCTTGTTAAGAGGATGTATTACTTCTCGCTCTCTCTATACATAGGGTGGTTTTAGTTCTCTGAATATCCTTGTAAGAGTTGTTCATCTACTTGGGAGTTCGAAACATTCTATATTCGTCATACTTCAACAATATCTTCCAGACTAAACTTACGTCTATTTGGGTAGAACAATGTCAATTACTTTCATGGAAGCATACCAAACTCTGAATATAAAAACTTACTTTATCAACTTTGTTGGGTGGGCATAATTGATTGTTGCTTCTAAGAAGGTGAAGAAAGTAGTGATGATCATCATCAACGTGATATGTAAAGTTCTGTTGTGATTTGTAGAGTTCGTAGAGTGCGTTACGCTCCTATGTGATTTACGCACACATAAACTAAAGCATAACAGAAACTCCATAAGTTTCATGGATCAGGCTTGGGTCGGGCTTTAACCCAACAGGCATGACAGATTTCGACCTGGTAACGGGTCAACAAATAAAATGATGACACTCAATTGACGAGTTTAGGATTGTTGCGTTGTGTGGTTATGGTAATTACTAGAAGGGGAGAGTTAGAGAGATGGGAATAGTAATGGTGAATGGATAGGACATGAATTATTTTGAAATCGAAACAAAGAAATTGTTTGACACCAATAAGGCAATCATCCTATGAACAATATGTATGCATTTACATACATATGTACATACTCACTTGCTACTAGGGATAAAAACATCACAACGATAAATATCATTAAAAATATTGGAGGTATGCGGGATCAATCATTCTACAGATTCCTTAAAATGGACTAATAATTGATTAACCCTAAAATTTATACAAGTACAAGCGCATATGCAATCTTTTTGCATATTTGTCTCACAATATAAAGGTTAAAGTGAGACCCCATTTGGTTAATTGATATTTTAAATTCAAATCATATGGGAAGCATCACTAAAATAAATAGGAAGGTTTGTTCTTTAATTTGAGTAAATTAGATTCTTTCGAACTTTTAGAGAGTACTATTTAAGTATATCAAGCAACATTTACTCACTTCATTGGGTATTAGGGGCATATTAAGAATGATATCAAAAAATCAGACCTTCTTATAAAAACATATGGTGGCATGAAACTAATCCTATTATATATTTGAATATTAGAACTCCTAACTAAAACTTCAAAAATTTTATCCGAGTGAATAATACGACTCCTAACTATAACTTCGAACATTTTATGTAACACGCACTCTCACGTTCTTAATCATTTGTTGTTGCATATCATGTAGTATACTTTAGAATAAAATTAATAAAAAGTTAGCGACTGGTAAACACAATTTTCAAACTGGAACAAGTTAAAAGAAGAAGAAATGTGTACTTACTAAGTGGCGCCTGAAACGGCTTGTTGGGCATAATGTTGAGCACGCGTTGGGAAATGTAAACACCTCAATTTGACCCCGCCTAATCTTAGGTGAATCCGATGATGAAAATAATTGGAATGGTGCCTCAGTACAATCCTCGAAAAATGATCTATGCTCGATATTTGAACCCAATCATTAAAACCTTCAAACCAATAAAATTATGTTGAACCACCAATTCCAATATGGCGACGGTCAATAGAACCCTTTGGAAACTTTCACTTTTTGTGGCGACCACCATATTTATTGTTGCGACCGCCAATAGAACATCTTGAAAATTCAAGCCAAAAGTGGCGACCGCCACCTTCAACATGGCGACCGCTAACTTCCATTGTGGCGACCTCCAATAGAATCTCTTGGAACGTTTTTTAAATGTGGCGACGGTCAACTCATGACCTGGCGACTGCCAACTTCAAAAGGCCTAACATGTCCAAGAACGTGTCAGCATCTCATTGATTGAAGAATTCTATAAATATCATACCCCTTGGTATTTCAAGGGAGAAGAGGAGAATTTCAGAGGGAGAAGCTCTGCCGAGTCACCGAGCAATCCCGAGCCCCAACGTCGAAATCCTTCCGAAGTATCGAGATTCGAACCCCCGATATCGAAGTTCCAAAACCCTAGCTTGGATCATCACCCGAGGATTGAATTGCTCTTCACCATTCCCCGACTTGGGGATTCTTTAGCGATCCATGTACTTTGTTTGGATCCCCGGTTCTTCTAACTCTATTATTTACCTCTTTTGAGTAACCGGGTTAATTTTATTGTTTTATTTCTTTTACATTGCTTATATAGTTATTTTAATCATTAGAATTCATTTTTAATGAATGTGTTTAGCTTGTTTAGTTTATTTAATTTTGCTTAGTTTGTTTACTTGTTTACTTGAATATTGGTTGTTTTGTTTATTTACTTACTTAATTACATTTAAGCTTCTTAAATCATTAAATAGTACTAATATAATTTAGCAATACGACTAATAATATTGTTATTTTTATAATTCAAGCACTTACATAAAAATTGTTGTAATTGTTAATATTACATCCATTTAATTTTAGCATTTCATTTCTTTTTTTTTTATGTTAGTTTAATGGTCTAGCATTTTTCTTTTTGTTAGTGTAATTTCTTCTTCTAGCATTTTCTTTTCTTTTATTTTTCCTTTATTATTTACTTTATTTTTCTTTAATTTTGTCATTTTCTTTTTCTTTTAATGTTAGCGTTATTTTTTTTCTTTTTCATAGTACTTTTCTTTCATTTTATTAAATCCAAAAATCACAAAAAATCTCTTAAGTTTGCTTTCATTTCTTTTATGTATGTTAATATAGTTTTCTCTTCTTATAGTAATTTAATTCTCTTTTGTTTTCTCTTTTTTTTTTTTTTAAAATATAAAATGTGAATAGTTAGATTTTCTTTAGTTTAATAGCACTTTCTAACCATTTATTTTAGCTTTCTTTTGAAATTTTTTTTCTTTATTTTCTTTTTCTTTAATCTTTAGGTGTTCTCTTATCATCTTTTTTATTTTAGTTACTTTTATACAATATGATAACATGCAAGATAGTTTTAAAGGATGTTTTGTTTTTTTTAGTTTGAAAGCATGTTTAAATTAATTTAGGATTTTGATAATATTATTAGCAAAGTTCATGTCCATTTTTAGCATATTTGGTTTTAAAGATTTTTAGTATATTTTTCTTTTATTTGAATCATGTTAGTTTAGGTTGTTTTAAATAATATTGCATATGGGTTTGATCCATGTATCTTTTAATTAGAAATTGCATGCCGTAGGACTTAGGATTTTCATTTTTTTATTTTGGCATTCTATATACACATGTTATTTATTTTTCATATTTGATTTTAGATGTTCTCTCTTTGCCTCCACTTTCTTTATTTGCATGCATTTGAGAAATCTTATTAAAGAACTAATGATAATCGGTAGAGGCCAACCTAACAGTTGGGCAAATTGGGTGCCTAACACCTTTCCCGATTCGTACTTTAGCCTCGAACCCTTTTTCTCTGGTTAATGTTTTGAAGATCAGTAGTCGTTTTTGTTTTTCTTAGTTTTTCTCAAAAATCAAGTGGCGACTCTATTTTTAACAAAAATAATTTTTAAAATTTGACTTTCAAGGTGTTAAAATTTTTTTCAAATAGCTTTTGAATTCTATATTTTTTACCTTTTTTAAAAATCTTAAAATCCCGGTACCACAGTTTTTACCTAACATCATTAGTTCTTAATATGTATTTCTCAGTTTCATTCTCGCATGCATGTGCATTGTTCTTCAACCCTCCTGCCTGGTCGACTCGATATCCCGATCATTTATTCATTTCGGAGATTGTTCTTCAACCTTACTGACTGTTCATTTTTATAGGTGCAGTAAAAGAGTTCAGGCGTACCGTTTGACCATATCCTGCACCACTCAAGCCATGGGAGGTTTATACCCGACTCTATTCAGAAGGTACCCTATTCGATTGACCAAAATTAATCTTTTGCATATAGTAGCTTAGAACCCCCAATTAGGTGATGCTGACCTTAATAGGATTATGTATTTTTTTTTATTGTATGTTTTGTTTGCATTTGTTAGGATTGCTTGTTTGGCTTAGGCTAGTTCCTTTTTCGGGTTCAGCCCGGGACTTCTGTTATCCCTTGTTGTTTAGGTTAGCTTTTCTTTCAGGTTTTTACTCGAATTTTGTTCTGTGCCTTGTTTGATTTTCACGCCGTAGTTTTTTTCTCGGGGTCATGCCCGTGTTTTATTCTGAAGCCTCTAGGATAGTTTTATCTCCTCCAAGTTCTTTCAGGGTTGTTGCTTTCTCCCCCATTGTTGTATTAGGCTCGCTTCCTTCAAACCTTTGTTATACCCATGTGAGCTAGTCTTTCTTTCCTATCAGAGTACTACCTATTTTCCTTTAGAATTCTAAATCGAACCGGTCTTTTGAGGGTAAAAACTATTTTCTTATCGGAGTGCTGCCCGTTTCTCCGTTTATATAAACCTCCCATTTAGAATCTGGTTAAGCTTCTCCTTAGCCTTCACCCCGAGCTTTTGTTTGTCCTATTGTTATGCTTCCAATATGAGCCTGACAGGGGCATTGTTGCGATTTTGGTGATTATCTACTTATGGTTTGCTGTTTTGGGTATTTGAAATGTTTGCTATTTGTCGTCAGAGTTCTTGTCTGAGCTCAGGGGTATCCGTGTTCTACTGGAAGTCTTACTCATAATTACTCCACAGGTCTCTACTGTAGCCCTATATATGTGCAGGTAGGCTGAATCAGTTTAAGATTAATTTTTATACCATTCTTGATATATTATTTTTGTCTTTCAAGATTTAAAAATATATCAGAGTTTTATCTGTACAAGTTCTTGGAGGATCGTAGCCCATACTACGTTTGAGGATCGCATAAGGGAATACGGTAGAAGATTTGAGAGGAGCTTCAACTCAGAATCAAGTCATAGTTGAAGATTAGATCTACATGTGGTGTTCTTCTAAATTAACTTTGGTTGCACGGGTTTTATTTTGATCGTTTTTCGTCAAAAGTTTTATCTAGAGCCCATTTCGGCGTTTATCTGTCCAGTTAATTTTTTATCAATTAATTGTTTTCAAAAATAATGATCTTAGCAGTATTACCTCCAACAAGAACTCTCTCCCCCATAGTGATTAACGATCGGCTGACGGCTCAATTGTTCCACTGATCACTTTCTGGGGCAGCACAAAGGTGGTTTGTCTCCTTAGAGGTGGTTGAGACTAGAACTTGGCAAGATATAGCCACTGCATTCATCAGTTAATACAGCTACAACGTCCAGCCGGAGGTCACCACCCGAGAGCTGAAAATGACTCGTTAGGAAAATCGAGAATCATTTATTGACTTTCTAACATGGTGGAGAGGTAAGGCACCAAAATGATGAATTGGCTAACTGAGAAAGAACAAGTGAGAAGCGTGGTGAAAAACCTATAGTCCCCCCGAAAGAGTTACCTTATCACACAACCACTCTCTACCTTTGAGCTGCTATTTAACGTTGAGGTGCAAATTGTGGATGCCATTCAGTCTGGAGATATTGAGAAAGTCGAGCCCAGTCAGAAATCGAGAAGGACCTTCCGTTCTAACAACCAAAATCAGTCAGCTTTTTCCAACCTCGTTTCTTACTCAAACGAGGTTAACCTTTTGAACCGTTCATCCTCCGCCCAACAATCAAACAATACCCAACAGTTAAACAACGGCCTGCAGCCGCAGCAAAGGCCAAGAAGAGTCTTCACTCCCCGCAATATTTCATTATCCATAGCCCTAAGTTGACTTGTCCAGAAAAGACTTATCAAGCCATTGGACCCCATGCCCGCACCTAACCCCCTACCGTTGCGGTATAATGCTTCTCAGTACTGTGCCTACCACCAGGGTCACGAACATTTGACTGATAAGTGTATGAGGCTGCATCACAAAATCCAAGATCTCATCGACAACCAAGTAATCCCTCCACCATCTGCTACTCCAAAGCCAAATCTCACGACCAACCCTCTGCCAAACTATGCCAAGCAAGTTGGGGTAAATTGCATATCTTTGGGGAAATTAGAATATTCGAACCAGTACATCTGTTCAGCGCATCTGCCACGCCCACATGTTTCAGTTACCGAGGATCAAGTAGCTTATTCACATATTATGGATGAAAATGGCTAGAATATGATGGAAGAATGGAATGATGATGCCTGAGAAGGGTATCAAATGGTCATCCAAATTAATCAACAAGATGAAAAGGAATGTAATGAAGAGAACGATTGGCCATTGGACTACCCGGTGCGGCCATATCGATTTGGCCACGTGCTCGACGAAATTACTCTTCCTCAGCTTTTTAGGGAGGATAAATATGTTGATAGCATGCAATTCTTTTTGTTAGTGAGGGTTGTGCTGAAATCAGATGAGGCTGAATGGACTGACTTTTGGAACACTCAAGAACAGCAGGTGGGTTTTATTGGAGAGGACATCTGGGCACCATATCTCCTTGTACCTTGATGCTAAATCGGTCAAACAAAAGTTGAGACATATCAGGCCAGAATGGGCTCTGAAGATCAAAGAAGAAGTTGCAAAATAGATCAACGCTGGATTTCTGATGGTAACCGAGTATCCAAAATGGGTAGCTAATATCGTGCCGATTTTAAAGAAGGACGATCGTATCCGAGTCTGCGTGGATTTTTAAGATCTCAACAAGGCTAGCCCGAAAGACAATTTTTCGTTACCGCATATCGATATTTTGGTAGAATGTACGGTAGGGCATGCCTTGTTATCATTTATGACTAGCTTCTCCCGGTATAACCAGATTCTGATGGATCTCGAGGACCAAAAAAGACGATGTTCACTACACCCTAGGGCAAATATTATTATTGTGTAATGCCATTTGGTTTGAAGAACGCAGGGACAATCTATTAGAGGGATGCCACTACATTGCTGCATGACATGATACATGAGGGTTGAAGTGTATGTGGACGACATGATAGTCAAATCCAAGGATCGGGACGGCCACATTGTAGCACTGAAAAAGTTCTTTGAAAGAATTCAGGAATACAAGATGCGGCTCAACCCACAAAAGTGTGCCTTCAGAGTTACTACCGAAAAAATACTTTCATTTATGATCACTCAACGGGGTATCGAAGTGGACCCTTCAAAGATTAAAGCAATCTTGAAAATGCCTCCTCCAAGAATCGAGCGAGAAGTTAGGGGCTTTTTGGGTAAGATACAGTTCATCAATCGATTCATTGCAAAATTGACAATTACTTGTGAGCCGCTCTTTCGTCTGCTGAAGAAAGGAGTCAAGTTCAGTTGGGATCGAAATGCCAAGATATTTTTGAAGATGTACGATAGTACTTACAAAATTCACCAATTCTAGCTCCTCCTGAACCTGATAAGCCACTGATCATCTATTTATCAGTAACTAATTCAGCTATGGGATGCATGCTGGCACAAGAGGATGAAATCAGAACTGAAAAGGCGGTCTACTACTTGAGCAAGAAGATGACCGGGCCAGAAATACGATACACACCACTAGAAAAGACATACTGGGCTTTGGTTTGGGCTTCCCAAAAATTGAGACATTATATGTTGTCATTCACGGTGAATATCATTTCCCGGATAGACCTATTAAAGTACCTGTTTGAAAAGCCGACATTGAGAGGAAGGCTAGCTCGCTGGTTGCTTTTGTTAACAGAATTTGACCTTAAGTACGTCACCTGAATGTTAGTCAAGGATTGAGCAGTGGCAAAATTCTTGGCCAACCAACCAGTTGAGGGGGGTGAAGTTATAGAATTTCAATTTCCTGACGAACAACTAATGAAAGTCGGGGATGACAAGTGGACTCTATACTTTAATGGTGTGTCCAACCGGTATGGTTCTAGTATATGAGTCCTTCTTGTCACTCCTAACGAATCACACGTCCCCTTGTTCTTGAAGCTCAATTTTAAAGTTACCAACAATTAAGCTGAGTATGAAGCGTGTTTAGCTGGATTGGAGGCAGCCTTAGAACTAGGGGTAAGGAAGTTAGAAGTCATCAGAGACTCAACACTGGTGGTTTCACAAGCAAGAGGAGAATGGAAGGTCTATGACTTAACCCTAATTCTCTACTAACAAGAGCTGGAGAAGCTGATACCATGTTTTGAATTAGTGATCTTAACCCGTGTGCCATGACAGCAAAACAAGTTCGTCAACGCATTGGCTACCCTAGCATCAATGATTGATATACCACTTGGAGTTCGAATGAGGCCATTAATAATCGAATAGAAGAGAAAGCCGGCATATAAAATGTTAGAGGCAATACTGCCAAGATCTTTGTTTTTGAAAAATGATTAATCGGAAAAAAAATAATTGGACGGGCAAATGCCGAAACGGGCTCTAGATAAAAATTTTAACGTCGAACGATCAAAAATAAACCCGTACAACAAAAGTTAGTTTAGATTAATACCTTTTATCGATCTATTCTTCAACTACGACTTGATTCTGAGTTGAAACTCCTATCAAATCTTCTACTATATTCTCTTATGCGATCCTCGAATGTAGAGTGGACTACGATCCTCCAAGAACTCGTACCGGAAGAATCTCGATATATTTTTTACGTCTTGAAAGACAAAAATAATATATCAATAATGATATAAAAATCAATCTAAACTTGTTCAGTTTACCCGTATACATATATAGGGCTACATAGGGACCTGGGGAGTAATTATGAGTAAGACTTCCAGTGGAACACAAATACATATGGGCGGTTTCTGCAATTATAGAAAGATGCAGCGATTTCTGTAATTTTCATAAAATACTGAATTACAGTTCACACCACTAAAGAACTATAATTGCACTCTGACCCATAATCTCAAGACCTTCTTATATTTAGCTCTTGTTATTAAATGCTTACCATTTTTTTCCACGTTAAGATTCCCGATACCCGCAAATTAAATTTAATTATTGACAATTTAATTTAATCGGCATCTTGAAATTTTCTTAAGCCCTTTCGCTTAACTTATTTGACCGCCGGATAATTAAATCCACCTGAAGGGTTTGGCCAAGTCAAAACTTATAAGCATCCTTAAGGGGGTATCGTCAATCCCGATCATTCGGGACGTGAATTCCGTTAATAATTTATATTTGCCATATATATAATACCGCACTCTCTAATGAATCAAAAAATGAATATTAAATATATGCAAATCAATAATTATTTTAGGATTAAGAGGACAAGCACTATTCATAATAACCTTGGGGTGTTTCAGCAGTTCGATATGAAGGACTTGGGAGAAGCCAGTCACATCCTTGGGATCAAGCTTGTGCGAGATCGAAAACAAAGGATGTTGGGCTTATCACAAGCAAAGTACATCGATGATATCCTTGCTCATTTTAGTATGCAGAATTCCAAGAAAGGGTTTCTCCCTTTCAGGTATTGAATCACTCTATTCAAGGATCAGTGTCCTAAGACACCTTATGAGATAGAGAAGATGAAGGCGGTTCTTTATGCTTCGGTAGTAGGAAGCCTAATGTATGCTATGCTTTGCACTAGACCCGACATTTGCTTTGCCGCTGGCATGGTTAGGAGATATCAGTCTAACCCAGGACATGAGCATTAGACTACGGTAAAGAATATAATCAAGAACCTGAAAAGAACTAAGGATTATATGTTGGTTTTCCAGGCAGATAGTCTAGTACCCCACGCTTCTTTGTTGTTTACACCTACCACGACTCAACCTCCCCCGCCTCCCAGCTCTACTACTTCTCAGCTTGCTTCTTTGGACTCAATCCTCATGAGCATCCGTATCCTCGTCGTGATCGTCGTCATCAGTAAGACTACTTAGGTATGTATGAATAGGCGTATCTCTTCCTCTCGTAACTATTTTGAACAGTCACGCATTTCTCTATATCGTGTTTCTCTTTTAGTTTTCATACATAAAGAGTTTACATTGAGGGCATCTGTTATTCTGGATGGATTTGGATATGATAGAAGGGATAAGTAATACTATGTGCCTCGCATATTTTTTTATTGCCTGAGAATTATGGAATGAATTGTGTATACAGTGAGAAATTCGGTTTAAATTTGGTTAAGGTGGGATAAAGAATGAGATAACCATACTTTAACCGTAGATAATGCCCCCACATTATTTTCGATGAGCAAGATATCATCTACATAAAGTAGTAGGAAGATCACCACGCTTCCGTCACGCTTCTTGTACACACAAGACTCATTCAAACTTTTATCAAAATCATAAAACTTTATAGCTTGATCAAACCGAGTGTTCCAAGACCTCGATGCCTGCTTAAGTCCATAAATGGATCTCTTAAGCTTGCACAACATGTGCTCCTGGCCCTTTGCAATGAATCCCTCTAGTTGTATCATATAGATATACTCGTCAAGACTTCCGTTAAGAAAAGCTGTCATGACGTCCATTTGCCAGATTTCGTAATCGAAATGTGCGGCAATAGATAAGAGAATCCAGATAGACTTAAGCATGGCTACGAGAGAAAAAAATTTCTCATAGTCGATCCCTTGTTTCTGAGTGAACCCTTTAGCAACAAGCCTAGTTTTGAAGGTTTCAACCTTCCCATCTACTCATCTCTTCATCTTGTAGATTCACTTGCATCCAATCGGTTTTATCCCTTCTGGTGGTTCTACAAATTTCCAGACCTGATTGGAACACATAGATTTTATCTCTAAATTCATAGCCCTTTGCTAAAGATCTACATCTTTGTCTTGTAGTGCTTCATTGTAATTACAGGGCTCAGTATCCAGTTCTGTCGGGATCCAATCGAAAGACTCTCCCAAGAACCTATACCAGTCAGGTTGATGAACAACCCTCCCACTACAACGAGGCACTACCTGTGTCTGTGTACTAGCAGTAACAAGCTGTGCATAATCAGAATCCTGTGTATAAGCACCCTGTTCTTGATTTGCACCTGTCCCGATAATCCTCCCATTACGACGAGGTAGTAGAATATCAGTGATTTGTGGTTCCTCTTCCGTTCTACTTGCATTTTCTCTCAGTTATTCCAGAACAATTTTACTATTGGGCCTGTGATCCATAATATAATCATCTTTCAAGAATCGGGCATTGGTGCTAACAATGACCTTCTGATCCTTAAGATTATAAAATAGACCACCTTTCGTTCCCCTAGAATACCCTACAAAGAAAAAAACTTATGCCCTCGGTTCCAACTTACCCGCGTTTTCTTTCAGCACATGTGCTGGACACTCCCAAATTCGAATGTGTTTCAGATTAGGCTTACGAATGGAAAAAACCCACTGCCGTTTGCCAATATCATCTTAAACGTGATATTTTGTAAAAAATAAAATATCTAAAATTTTTTCATTTAATTAAAATTAATCAATTAAAAAAACTTAATTTTATTTTTCATTACAAAATATTTTAATTAAAATCAAAAATTTAAATTAATTAAATAGACAAAAAAAATAAAATCAATATATATCATATCCACGCAATTAAAATATAAAATAAATTAATTAATTGCTAGATAAATATAAATTCCGATTAAAACTCTGATGAATTTCAATCTCCCGTAGTTTCTTGTATTCTATTTGCATCAGAACTCTCTAATTTTAATTTTATTTGATAAATCATATCAAAAAAAATAAGCCAATCAAAACATCCCGATTTTGCTTGGAAACCGTGACTGATGGGGATGTCTCTACTGATTCGGAAATCACGGCTTGCTTGGTGCGCTTCTTTTTCTTCTTCAGCTAGGGGCTGCCGCTTCAGCCTTTTTGATTTGAATAAGATTTATAAAAAAAAAAACTATGGAGATCAACACATGGCTGAAACAGCCAACCGAAACTGTTGCTTTCTTGGACGCTTGGGACTTGCGCCTAATGTTTCGGAAAAAATGCCACCGCAGCCAAGGCCTTGTTTGGCTCAAAAAACCGAAACTGTTTGGAATCCTTTTGGACACTGCAACAGTTTGGGATAGCGCCGCTTGCTTCGACCACTCAGCTTGCGTGTTTGGCTTTGCTCTTTCAGTTAAACAAGCCACCTGGAATCCCTGCCACTGTGTGAAACCGGCGACGATTGTGCTGAAAAACCGCTGCTCCAGTTTGCTTTTTAAGGCGCCGCAGCAATTGCTAACAACGCTGCTGCTGGGACTGCGCCAATATGGCTGAAGGGAATTGCCGAATCACTAGCTTGGGACTGGTGCCGCTTGCTTTTGCTTATGGAAAAAACCCACTGCCGTTTGCCAAGTTGGGATTGCCGCGGCTTGAAACTGCTTTTGCTCCAGATTTTTTTTTTAATCCAAAAAAAATTTCAGGAAAAAAAAAACTTTTGAAACAATCAAAAAAAATTTTCAATCTGCGGCTAAAACCGCCGGAACCACCGCCGGCTCCGTCCTTCCACCACCGATTGCCGCCATACCTGTTTTTATTTTTCTTTCTAATAAACTAGAATTTTTTTTTAAAGAACATAAAAATATTACATCGAATCCTATGTTATGTAGGCTCACATTCGATTTAAAAATTAATTAATATAGCACGGTCAACCCTCGTGGTTAAAAATTAATTAAATCATCATCCATTCAAACCATTCAATTAAACATGAAAACAATAGATGATCATAAAACCGGAATTAGAATACCTGCAAAATAAAGTTAGCACAGTTCTAAATCTACCTGGCCCCGATAACCGTAAACAAAAAACAAAACGGCTCTGATACCAATTTATTGGAGGCAATACTGCCAAGATCATTGTTTTTGTAAAATAATTTTCGGTAAAAAATTAACTGGACGGGCAAACGCCAAAACGGACTCCAAATAAAATTTTTGACGTCGAGCGATCAAAAATAAACCCATGCAACCGAAGTTAATTTAGAAGAATAACTCTTGTAAATCTAATATTTAGTTACGACTTGATTCCGAGTTAAAACTCCTGTAAGATATTCTACCATATTTTCTTATGCGATCCTCGAACGTAGTGTGGGTTACGATCCTCCGAGAACTTATACCGGCAGAACCCCGATATATTTTTAAAATTTTGAAAGATAAAAATAATATATCAAGAATGATATGAAAAATCAATCTAAGCTGATTCAGCCTACCCGCATATATATAGGACTACAGCAGGGACCTATGGAATAATTATGAGTAAGACTTCCAGTGGAATACAAATACCTACGGGCAGTTTCTGCAATTATAGAAAGTTGCAGCGGTTTCTGTAATTTTCATAAAACACTGAATTACAGTTCATAACACTAAAGAACTATAATTGCACTCTGACCCATAATCTCAATAGCTTCTTGCATTGAGCTCCTGCTATTAAATACTTACCATTTCTCCCCACGTTAAGATTCTCGATACCCACCAATTAAATTTAACTACTGACAATTTAATTTAATCGGTATCTTGATATTCCTTAAATCCTTCCGTTTAACTTATTTGACCGCCGGATAATTAAATCCATCTGCTGGGTTTGACCCGATCAAAACTTATAAGCATCTTTAAGAGGGTATCGTCAATCCCGATCATCGGGGCGTGAATTTCGTCAATAATTAATATTTGACATATAAATTATACCGCTATCCAACTCACCAGAAATATAGACCCATATAAGATCGCACCCTCTAATGAATCAAAACAACGAATATTAAATA